>LT669789.1:6814399-6974181 GCA_900128785.1 Arabis alpina | reverse complement strand
ATCAAAGGTTCAACCAAAGGGTTTGTATACTCCTTTACGCATTCCTACTCATCCCTGGAATGATATTTCGATGGATTTTGTGCTTGGATTGCCTAAAACTAAGACTGGAAAAGATTCTATATTCGTTGTAGTTGATAGGTTTTCGAAAATGGCACATTTCATTGCTTGTCATAAAACTGATGATGCTTCACATGTAGCTGAATTGTTCTTTAGCGAAATAATTCGTTTACATGGAATGCCTAAAACTATTGTTTCTGATAGGGATACTAAGTTTCTTAGCTATTTCTGGAAAACCTTATGGTCTAAGTTAGGGACTAAGCTATTATTTTCTATTACATGTCACCCTCAAACTGATGGCCAAACTGAAGTGGTTAATAGAACATTGGGAACACTTTTGCATGCGTTGATTAAAAAGAACCTTAGGACTTGGGAAGATTGTTTGCCTCATATTGAATTTGCTTACAACCATGCTGTGCATTCTGCTTCTAAGTATTCTCCATTTCAAATTGTATATGGGTTCAATCCCATATCTCCTTTGGATCTAATCCCTTTACCTGTGAGTGAAAGAACTAGCATTGATTGGAAAAAAGAAGGCTGAATTGGTTCAGCAGATCCATGAGAAGGCTCGGAGAAACATAGCAGAGAAAACAAAACTTTATGTTAAACAAGCAAATAAAGGTAGGCGTAGAGTGATCTTTGAGGTTGGCGACCTCGTATGGGTTCATTTGAGGAAGGAACGGTTCCCAGCAGAAAGGAAGACCAAACTGATGCCAAGAATCGACGGTCCATTCGAAATAACAAGAAGGATCAGTGACAATGCTTATCAGCTTGATCTACAAGGTAAGTATAATGTGAGTTCTAGTTTTAATGTTTCTGATTTAGTTCCGTTTATTGCAGATGAAACAGATTTGAGGACAAATCTTTTTCAAGAGGGAGAGCATGATATGATCTTGACCAGCGAAGATGGTAACAAGGAGCTTGAACCTGGGAAGCAGCTTGAACCAGAGGATGCATTGGAGCTCAAGACAAGGAAGCAGCTTGAACCAGAGGATGCATTGGAGCTCAAGACAAGGAAGCAGCTTGAACCAGAGGATGCATTGGAGGTGCCGAATGGACCTATAACAAGATCAAAGTCCAAAGCTCTCAAACAAGGTCTGGTTATGCTCATTTTACAAATTAAGAGTCGATTAGAAACTATTACTTATCCAGCTACTTTGGTTGTGATTCAAGTTGTTTCTAATCATGATAATTAGGTTGGTAAGTTCACTTGTACTCTTTTTCCTTCAGTGAGTTTTATCCCTTTGGGTTTTCTCACTAAGGTTTTAATGAGGCATGTTGAATTTACCTTGTCATTGCCTAGTTATCACTCTTTATGTCTTGGAGCCGAAATTCAGATTCAAATTGAGTCAAAAGGGTTCATAAGTAGTAATAATTGGTAGGTCAAGGTGTGTGTTTAATTCTGAACGTTTTCAAAGGTTCTCACTTGTATTTTCGAGACCTTTCTTCTCCTATTTAAACTCTGTTTCTTTCATGAATAAGATCATCTATCTTTTTATCAAAATCAGTTCTAAGTAGATCATCTTGTTGGTGTGTAATATCCAGCAAAACCCTTGAAATCTTTGGTGTGTAATATCCATAGATTTCGAGTTGATATCCAGAAGTTCTTCCGCAAGCTTTTGTGCTATCCTTCAACCATTCAACTTCCATTCATCATTACATATTCAATCATCACCTTTTTAGTCTTTTCTCAACCTTGGAGTAACGATCAAGGAGGATCTCATTAGACTGTTTGAAGATTCAAGAGAGAAAAGAGTGAGAATAGTTTCATTTCTCATTAGATTGATTCAAAACAGATTACAAACATACATTGCTTTATAAAGATAGAAAGTGATGACATAGGTAGTAGAAGACAAGAATGTATTTGGCCCTAATTTCATTCTGTAAGGTAGGTGGGAAAAGGGTCGGTGAGAAAGGTTGGTAAGGACCACCTTTAGCTTGTCCTTTGGCTCAGCCTTATCCTTAAACGGTCAGATTACAACGTCTCTTTCCTTCTCCTCTTTGTTTCAGAAGTACGGCTGCTAAAGATGGTACATATTGTACTTGTCCGTACAGTCCGTACAATCCGTACACATTCTCACAAATCACCATTCAAGTCTCTCTTGATCAATATGGATGACAACATCAAGTGAGAAATGTTGACATTATGATGACATTTCCTTTATGGTTGGTGGGAAGATAAGATGCCTTGAGGATAAGATGCTTTGAAGATAAGGTAGTACCTTGTGTTAGAATAAAGCGGAAATGAGTATAGGTAGTATGAAGTTCTATCTAAGCATGAAGAACAAGTATGAAGAACCATTAGGGAGTTTAGAATCAGATGTGTATTGCTTAGATAAAATTGAATAAGGTGTTACAATCAGACATATATAGGCACAAGAGGCATATTAATGAGATCCTCCTTGATCGTTACTCTAAGGTTGAGAAAAAGACTAAAACGTGATGATTAACTCTGTGATGATGAACGGAAGTTGAATGGTTAAAGGATAGCACAGAAGCTTGCGGAAGAACTTCTGGATATCAACTCGAAATCTATGGATATTACACACCAAAGAATTCAAGGGTTTTGCTGGATATTACACACCAACAAGATGATCTACTTAAAACTGATTTTGATAAAAAGATAGATAATCTGATTAAAGAGAAAGTCTGAATACTTATACAAGAGAGGAGCCTAAAAACACGTTTTAGGGCCTCTTGGAAAACAGAAAATTAAATATAAGCATTAAACATAGTTTGACCAACTTAAAATTCAAAAATAAGCTCCTTAGCATGCCTTTTGTTGTTGGTCTTCAAAGAGTTGGTAAAAGGCAATGATAAGGTAATTCTCCTTGCCTCATTAAAACCTTAATGCGAAAACCACTTGGGAAAAACACATTGAAGGAAAAAGAGTACAATTCGAATTACCAACCTTAATTACCATGGGAAGAAACAGCTTGTATCACAACCAATGCGATTGGATTAGCCAATGTTTCCAACCCACTCTTTGCTTGTGTGAGAAGCATGAAAAGGGCCTGGTTGAACACCTTAGCTCTTGATCTGGTCATAGGTCCGGTTGGAACCATTAGCACGTCTTCAACTCCAAGTGATTCCTCGGTAACAAGCTTCTCTCCTTCTGGTACAAGTTCAGGTTCAAGCTCCAGTTCATGTTCCATGTCCATGATCATATCATCCCCTCCATCTTGAAAAGGATTTGTCCTCAAATCTGTTTCATATGCAATAAACGGAACTAAATCAGAAACATTAAAACTAGAACTCACATTATACTTACCTTGTAGATCAAGCTGATAAGCATTGTCACTGATCCTTCTTGTTATTTCGAATGGACCGTCGATTCTTGGCATCAGTTTGGTCTTCCTTTCTGCTGGGAACCGTTCCTTCCTCAAATGAACCCATACGAGGTCGCCAACCTCAAAGATCACTCTACGCCTACCTTTATTTGCTTGTTTAACATAAAGTTTTGTTTTCTCTGCTATGTTTCTCCGAGCCTTCTCATGGATCTGCTGAACCAATTCAGCCTTCTTTTTTCCAATCAATGCTAGTTCTTTCACTCACAGGTAAAGGGATTAGATCCAAAGGAGATATGGGATTGAACCCATATACAATTTGAAATGGAGAATACTTAGAAGCAGAATGCACAGCATGGTTGTAAGCAAATTCAATATGAGGCAAACAATCTTCCCAAGTCCTAAGGTTCTTTTTAATCAACGCACGTAAAAGTGTTCCCAATGTTCTATTAACCACTTCAGTTTGGCCATCAGTTTGAGGGTGACATGTAATAGAAAATAATAGCTTAGTCCCTAACTTAGACCATAAGGTTTTCCAGAAATAGCTAAGAAACTTAGTATCCCTATCAGAAACAATAGTTTTAGGCATTCCATGTAAACGAATTATTTCGCTAAAGAACAATTCAGCTACATGTGAAGCATCATCAGTTTTATGACAAGCAATGAAATGTGCCATTTTCGAAAACCTATCAACTACAACGAATATAGAATCTTTTCCAGTCTTAGTTTTAGGCAATCCAAGCACAAAATCCATCGAAATATCATTCCAGGGATGAGTAGGAATGCGTAAAGGAGTATACAAACCGTTTGGTTGAACCTTTGATTTGGCTTGTTTGCAGGTAACATACCTACCACATATCCTCTCGACATCTCTCCTCATATGTGGCCAATGGAAATGATCCTTCATCACCTCAAGCGTCTTAGCAATGCCAAAATGTCCCATCAGTCCTCCTCCGTGAGCTTCCCTAACAAATAAATCTCGAAGGGAACAATTAGGTACACACAAGCGGTTCTCATAGAAGAGAAACCCATCTTTCCTGTGGTAATGTCCTGAAGCAAACTTCAAACAAGATTTATATATTTCTTGAAAATCTGGATCAGTTTCATAAAGCTCTTTTATCTGTTCGAAACCTAATAGCTTAGCATCAAGAGTAGAGAGTAAAGTGTACCTTCGAGATAATGCATCGGCAACTACATTATCTTTACCTTGTTTGTATTTGATGACATAAGGAAATGTCTCAATGAATTCAACCCACCTGGCGTGCCTCTTGTTGAGATTTTGCTAAACCTTCAAATGCTTGAGAGACTCGTGGTCAGTATGTATAACAAACTCCTTAGGCCATAAGTAGTGCTGCCATGTTTGCAAAGCTCGAACTAAAGCATATAACTCCTTATCGTAAGTTGGATAGTTCAAGGTAGCTCCTCCAAGCTTTTCACTAAAATAAGCAATAGGCTTCTTTTCCTGCATCGACAATGCACCAATACCTATACCAGACGCATCACATTCGATTTCAAAAGTCTTAAGAAAATCTGGTAAGATTAAAGAGGTGCATGAGTAAGCTTCTCTTTAAGGTTTTGAAATGCTTCTTCTTGTGCTTCTCCCCATTTGAACCCAACGTCTTTCTTGATAACTTCAGTGAGCGGAGCTGCTAAGGTGCTAAACCCAGCAAGTCCATGAAAGCTCCTCACTTCACCTACTGTTTTTGGAACAGGCCATTCTTTTATAGCTTTTACTTTTTCCTCATCTACTTTAACTCCATCTGCACTCACAACAAAGCCTAAAAACACGAGGTTATCCGTACAAAAAGTACATTTCTTAAGATTAGTATAGAGTTTCTCCTGTCTAAGTACACCTAAAACAGATTCTAGGTGACTAACATGTTCTTTTAAGCTTTTGCTGTAAATTAAGATATCATCAAAGTAAACAACAACAAAAACTCCAATGAAAGCTCTAAGAATATGATTCATCAATCTCATGAATGTACTAGGTGCATTTGTTAGACCAAATGGCATAACTAACCATTCATACAAACCATGCTTAGATTTAAATGCAGTTTTCCATTCATCGCCCTCTTTCATCCTAATCTGATGATAACCACTTTTAAGATCAATTTTAGAGAATATGCTAGAACCATGCAACTCATCTAGCATATCATCTAATCTAGGAATAGGGTGTCGATACTTCACCGTGATATTGTTGATTGCTCTACAATCAACGCACATGCGCCACCTACCATCTTTCTTAGGCACGAGCAAAACTGGCACGACACATGGACTCATACTCTCTCTGATATGTCCTTTTTCCATAAGCTCATCAACCTGCCTTTGCAACTCCTTTGTTTCTATAGGATTACTTCTATAGGCTGGACGATTGAGAAGTGTTGCTCCTGGTATGAAGTCAATCTAGTGCTCAATGCCACGGATTGGTGGTAATCCTATGGGACTGTCTTCAGGAAACACATCCTCAAAATCCTGCAAAAGAAGATTAATCTCACTCGGCAGCGCCGGTGTAAGGTTAGTAAAACTAGTAAGAGTTTCCTTAAACACAAACAAGAGCATAGTTTTATTAGAGAACAATGCTTTCTTAACCTCATTAGCTTTCATAAAGAAATTAGGCTGTTTGATTAACCTGTCTTCCTTGCGATTGAGATGGACTTGATCTTCATAGATTTCTTGAGGTGTCATAGGAATTATTGTTGTTTTCCTGCCTTTGAACACAAAAGAATGGCGGTTAGTGTAACCATCATGGATTACCTTTCTATCAGATTGCCATGGCCTTCCCAGAAGAATGTGTCATGCCTCCATTGGTAACACATCACATAAGACCTCATCCTCATATTTTCCAATCGCCAAAGGGACCATCACTTGTCTTTTGACTTTCATTTCTCCAACGCCATTGAGCCATTGAAGTTTATAAGGTCTAGGATGCTTCTTTTCCTTCAGACCGACCTTCTTAACCATTGAATCACTCGCCACATTAGTACAGCTACCTCCATCAATAATCAAGCTGCATGTTTTACCCTGAACGTGACATCTAGTGTGAAACATATTTTCCCTCTGTTCTTGTTCTCCAGTTTGGTTCTGGATGCTTAGAGTCCTTCTAGTCACAAGAAGTTCTACTCCTACTCGTCTCTCTTCATACTCATCAGGAGATGAAATATTCTCTAGTACTATATCATCCTCGGACTCTATCTCACCATCTGCCCGGACGATCATAACCCTTCTGTTAGTGCACTCATTGGCATAATGTCCTCTGCCTTGGCACTTAAAGCATTTGAGATCACGAGCCCTAGAGGTTGGTACTACAGCCTTGCCCTTGTCCTTCTCCTGACTTGTCGTGAATGGTTTAGGGTCCCATTTTGGAGTTATAACTTCTTTGTTTTCTCTTTGATAGCTTGACCTGCTAGAATCAGCTCCATAACTTGGCCGTGAGGTTCCCTTCCTCTTGACTTTTTGTTCAACCAGAATAGCTTTATGTAGCATTTCTTCAAGCTCATTATAATGCTGCATCTCCACACGATCTTGTACCTCTCTGTTCAGCCCTCCTAGAAACCGTGACATTGTTGCTTCTTTTTCCTCAGAGATGTTAGCTCTCAGCATTAAAGTCTCCAGTTCTTGATAGTAATCTTCGACATATCGGTTTCCTTGTGTGAGTTTTCTAAGCTTTGAATGGAGTTCTCGCTGATAATGATTCGGAACAAAGCGTCTTCTCATGAGGAGTTTCATCTCTGACCATCTTTCCATTGGGAACTCTCCATTACGTCTCCTTGAAGTAACAATTTGGTCCCACCAACTAAGAGCATAATCGTAAAATTCAGTACTAGCCACTCTGACCCTATTTTCCTCAGTATAATCTTGGCAATTAAAGACCAGTTCCATCTTCTTCTCCCAATCCAAATAAGCATCAGGATCATTCTTTCCATGAAACGATGGAATCTTGATCTTAAGACCTCCAAGATTTTCTTGTAAAAGATTTATGGCTCGTCTAGATCGTCTCTGATTTCTGTGGGAAGAGCTACTATGATGGCTACAGTATTCAAATATAGATAAACAACATGTAATTCACTATAAAACCTAGAATTCAGTTCAACTAAGTAAAAAAAACGAAATTGAGAAGATGAAAAGACAAAGATTGAAGAATACTCAACTTCAGAGTCAGCTCTTGATACCACTTAAGGAGATCCTCCTTGATCGTTACTCTAAGGTTGAGAAAAAGACTAAAACGTGATGATTAACTCTGTGATGATGAACGGAAGTTGAATGGTTGAAGGATAGCACAGAAGCTTGCGGAAGAACTTCTGGATATCAACTCGAAATCTATGGATATTACACACCAAAGAATTCAAGGGTTTTGCTGGATATTACACACCAACAAGATGATCTACTTAAAACTGATTTTGATAAAAAGATAGATAATGTGATTAAAGAGAAAGTCTGAATACTTATACAAGAGAGGAGCCTAAAAACACGTTTTAGGGCCTCTTGGAAAACAGAAAATTAAATATAAGCATTAAACATAGTTTGACCAACTTAAAATTCAAAAATAAGCTCCTTAGCATGCCTTTTGTTGTTGCTCTTCAAAGAGTTGGTAAAAGGCGAATTACCAACCTTAATTACCATGGGAAGAAACAGCTTGTATCACAACCAATGCGATTGGATTAGCCAATGTTTCCAACCCACTCTTTACTTGTGTGAGAAGCATGCAAAGGGCCTGGTTGAACACCTTAGCTCTTGATCTGGTCATAGGTCCGGTTGGAACCATTAGCACGTCTTCAACTCCAAGTGATTCCTCGGTAACAAGCTTCTCTCCTTCTGGTACAAGTTCAGGTTCAAGCTCTGGTTCATGTTCCATGTCTATGATCATATCACTAACCATTAATACAAACCATGCTTAGTTTTAAATGCAGTTTTCCATTCATCGCCCTCTTTCATCCTAATTTGATGATAACCACTTTTAAGATCAATTTTAGAGAATATGCTAGAACCATGCAACTCATCAAGCATATCATCTAATCTAGGAATAGGGTGTCGATACTTCACCGTGATACTGTTGATTGCTCTTTAATCAACGCACATGCGCCAGCTCCCATCTTTCTTAGGCACGAGCAAAACTGGCACGGGACATGGACTTTTACTCTCTCTGATATGTCCTTTTTCCATAAGCTCATCAACATGCCTTTGCAACTCCTTTGTTTCGATAGGATTACTTCTATAGGCTGGACGATTGGGAAGTGTTGCTCCCGGTACGAAGTCAATCTGGTGCTCAATGCCACGGATTGGTGGTAATCCTATAGGACTGTCTTCAGGAAATACATCCTCAAAATCCTGCAAAAGAAGATTAATCCCTATATTCAGACTCCGCTGGTGAATCCGAAACCACCCTTTGTTTCTTAGTCTTCCAAGTCACAAGATTACCACCTACGAAAGTGCAATAGCCGGTGGTGGATTTCCGATTATTTTGATCCCCGGCCCAATCTGCATCAAAATAACCAACAATCTCGGTGTTACCATTCTTCCCCATCCAAATGCCTTGATCAACACTACCCTTAATATATCTGAGCATTCTCTCCACCATACTCCAATGATAAACCATAGGTGCCTTCATGTGTTGACTCACTTGCTTAACCGCAAAGCAAAGGTTTGGACGTGTAAGAGTCAAGTAGATCATCTTCCCTACAATTCTTCTATATCTTGCAACATCTTCAAATAGACCATCTTCTTGCTCCCCCTTTCGGCTGACCTTGTACCCTTCTTCTAGTGGTGTCTTTGCTGGTTTGGCTTATAACTTATCAGTCCCTTTTTTTTTAGATCATTCGCATACTTCCTTTGAGAAAGAAAGAGACCCTCCGAGAATCTACATATCTCAATACCAAGAAAATACTTGAGCTCTCCAAGATCTTTGATATCAAATACCGAATTGAGATACTCCTTTGTATCTTGGATTCTTTCCTTGTTATCCCCGGTTATGATTAGGTCATCTACATAAACAAGCACCACAACTATCCCTTGAGGTCCTTGGAGAGTAAAGAGTGTATGATCGGATTGAGACTTCTTGAAGCCTTTCTCCATTAGTGTCATACTTAACGTCCTATACCAAGCCCTTGGAGACTGCTTGAGACCGTAGATAGCTTTCTTCAATCTTAAAACCTTTCCCGGAGTAACCGTTTTCTCTAAGCCCGGAGGAGGAGTCATGTAGACTTCTTCTTCTAATTCTCCTTGTAAGAATGCGTTTTTGACATCCATTTGTCATAAATCCCATGAACAATTATTGGCTACTGAGAGAACAACTCGAACCGTATGAAGTTTAGCCACGGGTGCAAATGTGTCCGTGAAATCTTCTCCATATGTTTGAGTGAATCCTCTTGCCACTAGTCTTGCCTTGTATCTCTCTATCTCTCCATTACTCAAGTGTTTGATTGTGAAAACCCATTTTGAGGTCACGGCCTTCTTTCCTAGAGGGAGGTCCGTTTCATACCAAGTATCATTTTTCACCATAGCTCCCACTTCATCATCAACTGCATTGCCCCATACTTCTTCTTCTTCCATAGCCTCTTCATAACTCTTTGGTATGATGTCTTGGTCAAGTTTTCCGAGAAACACTTGATGATCTTGTGGTAAGAATGCTAGGGAGCATGTAGCTTGAATCGGATGGGCAATGGCTTCACAATTGAAGTATACCCTCTTTTGTTTCCATGTAGATGGATCACTCCTTTCCCTTGTGCTTCTTCATAGACTTGGCTTCACCGGTATGGGATCCTCTTGAGGATTTATGGTTTCCTCATTTCGACCTTCTTCTTCTGTTTCCGGATATGGAGTTTCATTCTCCAAAGTTGTTTCTACCATATCCGGACAAGCAGCTTCATCTTGTGAGGTTGACTCTACTACTTCCGGTTCTTCTTGATCATGATCCATACTCTCATTTGTCTTTTGAGTTGGACCTTGATCGTTTGGTGTCACCAATGGTGGTTCACTTCGCTCTCTAGCTTGTTTGGCCTGAACATTTGTGTTCCCAAGATGATCAAGTAGAAACCTTAGGCTTGAGACTCTATCGGATGATGAGGCTAGATCTTTCAAGTCTTCCCAATCCGTTTTCTCAAAATACCTTTGATCTTCAAAGAACTTGACATCCCTAGACACATATATCCGATTGTTGCTAGGATTGTAGCATTTGTAACCCTTTTGAGTAGTTGAGTAGCCGAGGAACACACACCTATTGCTCTTTGCATCCAACTTCTTCCTTAGATCTCTGGGTACTAAAACAAAACACACACAACCAAACACTCTTAGATGTTCAATAGAAGGACGAGTTTGATTGAGTACCTCAAATGGAGAAATGTCTTCTAGGATCTTTGTTTGGGTTCGGTTTATAAGATAACACGCCATCATAACAGCATCTCCCCAATATCTCTTTGGAACTTTCATGTGAAACATCATTGATCCAGATACCTCCATTAGGTGACGGTTCTTTCTCTCGACCACTCCATTTTGTTGTGGAGTGTATGGGCAGCTTGTTTGATGGATTATGCCGTGTTTAGATAGGTGTTCTTTAAACCGGTTGCTTGTATATTCTCCTCCATTATCTGTTCTAAGAATCTTAATCTTTGCATTGTATTGGTTAGTCACATAGTTTTGAAAACTAAGAAATGCATCAAACACACGATCTTTAGAAGGCAATAGAGTAACCCAAGTATATTTTGATTTTTCATCTATGAAAGTCACAAAATACTTGTTATTGTCTCTAGATACGCATGGTGATGTCCAAACATCCGAATGAACAAAATCAAAACATTTTTCATAGATAGTAGAAGACTTAGAAAAAATAGTTTTGCAATGTTTGCCAAGAATACAAACCTCACAATTCAAGTGTTCTAAAGACACATTAGGTAACATTATCTTTAGTGCACAAGAATGTGGATGGCCTAATCTAGCATGCCACATAACATTAAAGGAAACATAATCTAAACGAGAATTGAAATTGCAAGCTTGTGAAGTAGTCGCTGAAACACCATCAAGAACATAAAGTTCATCCTTAGTTCCCCCTTTACCGATTACTTTACCGGACTCAATATCCTGAAAATAGACATCATTAGGGCCAAATATTGCATAACAATTAAGATCACTAGTAGCTCGTTTAACGGATAAAAGGTTGGATTGAAACTTAGGCATCTAAAGTGCTCTAGATTCTCTATCAAATAATCTTAAATTCCCTATTCCCCTAATTGGAACTTGATCACCATTTGCAATTATAACATTCCCTTTGATGGGATGCACCAGAATCAACAATAAGGGAAGTAGAGGGCTTATGAGTTAAGAAACTTGTACCGGACTCTTTTAGTGAGGCAATGGACTTGAGGAGTGCATCAAGATCAGCCTTGCCCACATAGCCTCCGGATGCACCATTGTCCCCTGGCCTTGAGGAGCCAGCTTGAGTAAGATCGTCCCGAATGTGAGACACATTTGCCCGTGGTGCACCATCTCTTGGACCAAACGAGGCCGGTCTCAAATGTGGATGGAGAATCCAACACTTCTCTTTAGAATGCCCCTTTCGCTTACAATGCTCACATTCCTTAAACCGTCTGTCCGGAAGCTTGTAAACACCCATATTGGCCATTGGCAGTTCCCCCTTCCCACTGAACAAGCCAAGAGTACCTTGTTCCCTCTGAATTTGTGCACACACCTCGTCAAGACTTGGAAGCTTATCAGCACGGAGGATATGCTTGATGAGGTCGTTGAATGCTGGATGGAGGGTGAGAAGCAAGCCGAAGACCTTGTCTTGCACCTTTCGTTCAGCAAGAATGAAGGGGTCCATGGTGCTAGGTCTTAGCATCTCGAGTTCAGCCCATAGGGACTGGAATTTGCCAAAGTGTTTGGTGAACTCCAAGTCTTCTTGGCTCAAGTCATTTATTGCCCTCTTCATTTCAAAGACACGGGAAAGATTTGAAATGTTGCCGTAGACATTCTTGAGTGTTTCCCATAGCTCACTTGAGGTTTCACAATAAGAATAGGCTTCAAGGATAGAGCCTTCAAGGGAGTTTTGGAGAATAGCAAGCACGGTTTGATCTTCTTGAAACCATTTGGATTTCTTGGCAGCGGCTGCTTCTTCTTCCTCTTCCTCACTACTTTCTTCCTCTTCAACGTTTTGAGAAAGATCAATGTGGTTTCAAAGACCGCGACCACAAAGGGCAATTTTAGTGGTTCTTGACCACAACAAATAGTTACCTCCTTTAAGAGTAACAGGAATAACAATCATCTTAGAGTTTTCCATCTTAGAAAAACTTGACTAAAACTTGAACAAAAACAAATTTGAACAAGGATGGAAAGATGTAAGAACTTGAACAAACGGATTTGAACAAAGATGGAAAGATGTAAGAACTTTGAAGAGTTTGAGAGAGAAGCTAAATGAAAGTGTCGGATTAGGAGAGAAACAAAGAAAATCAGCTATTATCCACCAGATAATAGCAAAAAAAACTTTGAAATTTTGAAGAATCTAAATAAATGAAGAGAGTTTTGATGAGATTTGTGAAGTTTATGAGAGTTTTAAGTGTGAAAGAGTATGAGAGTTTCAGAATCAGAACTTATGCCTCTTCCTCTACTTTTCTTCTTCCACTCTAATACCCCCGCAAGCTTGGTCGTCGAGACGCCAAAGGCCAGCGGCCAAAGGACCAAAGGCCAAGATTGCTAACCGCAAATGACGACCTCATAAAAAACCTCAACAAGGAAAACCTCATGGGATAAAACCTTGCTAAGGGAAAAAGAGTATAGCCTTTACGGTGGATTGATGTATCTTGACCCCAGTTTGAATATAAGCTGATTTAAAACCGGCGCTCTTCTTCCAAGTGCTTCATTTCATTTTTTAGCCTTTCTTGACTTGATTTCACTCTTTATGGACCTCTTTGTTACATCTAGTGCTTCTTTACAGTTTGTAAAGGATTTTGTTCTCTTCTTAAATCACCTATAAGGGATTTCAGAAAACAATGAGAGATAAGTATAGTTTAGATGACAAGTTAGTTAGCTAAACAAAGGGGAAAATGGTCTTTTTAAACACTTATTCATAGCTTAATCAAATTGAACCAAGCTAAGCTACTGATTTTAGCAATTCACTTCCAATTGATTTAAAGCATATGAACTTCAATTTGCAAATTCAGTTTGCAATCCAATTTATTAACCACTCCTAGGCTTTCTAATCTATTGATTTTAGCAATCTAAAACAGTTCCAAGTGAATTTCAATTGTCTAAGCATATTGAAATACATTAAGGTATAAAAATAGCCTGATTTTGTTTGGAGTTGCTTTGATTAGGCTGAGAGTTTGAATCTTCAACTCCCCCGCAACTTTAGGCTCCCACAAACGCTTTGGATTGATTCATAGTCTACCACCAACTTACCTCTCCACTAGAACTTCCACCATAGCCACCTTACGAACTGCTATCATCAGGTCAGCCTCTTCGGTCTGCCTCTTCAAGTCAGCTCGGTTAAACTAGGTTGGGCTTGTCTTGTGGTCTCTGAAGCTTGATGGTTATCTTGATCAAACTCCAAGCTTGTTGATGTGCCTTCTTAGGACTCGTTACTTCTTCTTGAGATAGCACACGAGCTCAACACCATCTTCATGGTTGAAACTGAAACTTTGGACAGCTTCTAAACAAGAGATGGTGAGAGATTAGAGTATAAAGTATAAAAACGAAAAAAGAGAATTTAGAGAATTATAGAGATTATAGAGAATATGACGTATTTAGAGAGTTTGTAATAAGAGATTTAGAGTATAAGCAGAATTAAAGAGAATGGAGAATAAGAGAATAGAAATTTTGGACATTGACAAGAGTTTTACCTTTGATTATCAATAAAACATCTCTGATTTTTGGGAACTTCAAATATTCATCATGAACTTTGAAGAAAACCAGTAACAATCGAGAGTGTTTTATCAAGTTTTGCTCAAGATTTCTTATGGACAAAGACTTGGCTCTGTTTCTTGAGTTTAGCGGAAGCAAATGGCAGCCAAGAACACCAATAATCACAACACTATGATGTTACAATGGCTGGAACATAATGGAACTGATGGAAAATTGATTTCCCCACCGATTTAACACAAGTACTCACGGAATAACACATGAACAAGTTGTTTCCCATGAGCTTTAATCAACTAGGACCACGAAATAACACAAATTTTAGTGTTTTTCATGGTTTTAAAGAAAAGAAAACTAGACCAATGATCTTCACCATGTAAAAGCTATTATTCATTTGATAAAGCTAAGGTTGAAGACTTTGGACTTTTAGATATAGTCCCTCCCTCAAGCTTGGTCTAGGATCTCCAATAAAGACGAAAACAAAACGAATCCAAGCGTGTACACAAATGGAAGAGAATAGAGCAAAAAGAGAGAACTTCAGTATTGTCCTCTTAGATGAGTCATTGGACAATATGAAGAACACAAAAACAGAAATGAGAATTGAGTTTTAGGTGGAACCAAGAGAACCTTGCGCTCTGATACCATGTTAGAATATATGAGAGTAAGCTCATAAAGTTAGAGGAGACAATCAACTTGTGATTGAATCCTCTTAAACCCACACAAATAACTCATTTTTAAGATTAAGAGGAGACTATCAACTTGTGATGCAATTCACTCATTAGAGCTTGATAGAACCGAGATTACTAGAGAGCAATTAGATCCTAACAAGTAGTATAGCTCTAGTATGAAGCTAAATTTGTTATAAGCATCACAACACTTGTAATTTGTGTGCTATGGAGAAACTGAATGTATAAGATCATTAAGCTAGAGTAAAGTGATTAAAGAAGAGATAAAGAAGAGTTTAGTGAGTGTTTGTGAAGTGATTAGGTTGCCTTAAGGGCAGCCTTCTACAAACAAGATCTACGAAACACTACATTAAGAGATTAAGCTAAAATACTAAAGAGAGAAAATATCACTTCTTATTGTCTTTAGAATCAGATTTACAACATATATATAGAGGAAATGGATGGAAAGAATGAGTACGCGGAATGATGTTGCTATTGATTGTTTAAGGAATTTCTACAGACTGTTTGAAGATTCAAGAGAGAAAAGAGTGAGAATAGTTTCATTTCTCATTAGATTGATTCAAAACAGATTACAAACATACATTGCTTTATAAAGATAGAAAGTGATGACATAGGCAGTAGATGACAAGAATGTATCTGGCCCTGATTTCATTCTTTAAGGTAGGTGGGAAAAGGGTTGGTGAGAAAGGTTGGTGAGGACCACCTTTAGCTTGTCCTTTGGCTCAGCCTTATCCTTAAACAGTCAGATTACAATGTCTCTTTCCTTCTCCTCTTTGTTTCAGATGTACGGCTGCTAAAGATGGTACGGATTGTACTTGTTTGTACAATCCGTACACATTCTCACAAATCACCATTCAAGTCCCTCTTGATCAATACTCCCCCTCAAGTTTAAGTCCATGATAAATGACTTAAGCTTGGAAGTCCATGAAGCATCACCTCATTAAAAACCTTCACATAGAAAACCACTTGGGATAAAACTATGCAAACTGAAAAAGAGTGTGATGTCCATGGAAGGGGACTTGATCAAGGTTTATTAAGGTCCACAAGTCCTAGTTTGCTAAAGATGTGATTGCAAACCTTAAGACTTGCGGCCTTAGTGAAGATATCCGCCAATTGGTCTTCATTTCTTGTAAAACATGGCAGAATAACTCCTTGTTCCATTTTCTGCCTAACCTTGTGACAATCAAGCTCAATGTGCTTCGTTCTCTCATGAAACACTGAGTTGGATGCAATGTGAATGACAGCTTGGTTATCACAATGCATAGTGATCGGTTCATCATTCTTGAAGCCTAAACACTCAAGTAGTCCCTTAAGCCAAACAAGTTCATTTGTGAGCTTCTTCATAGCTCTATATTCAGCTTCTGCACATGAGTCCGACACTATCTTCTGCTTCTTAGTCTTCCAAGTAACCAAGTTGCCTCCAATGAATGTGCAGTAGCCAGTTGTAGACTTCCTATCATTCCTATCACCAGCCTAATCTGCATCACAATATCCAGCTAAATCGGTGTTGTTGTTCTTTCCCATCCAAACACCTTGGCCAAAGCTTCCCTTGAGATATCTAAGTATCCTTTCAACCATACTCCAATGATAGATAGTAGGAGCTTTCATGTGTTGGCTAACTTGATTCACCGCAAAACACAAGTCCGGTCTAGTGAGAGTGAGATAGATGAGCTTCCCAACTAGTCTTCTATACTTAGATTCATCTTCAAACAGCTCGTCTTCCTTCTCTCCAATCCGACTAGTTTTGTAACCTTCTTCAAGAGGAGTTTTGGCTTGTTTTGCCTCCATCATTTCTGTTTCACCTAGTAGATCCAAGACATACTTCCTTTGTGAGATAAAGAGTCCATCCGAGAACCTACACACTTCAATTCCAAGGAAATACTTGAGTTCTCCAAGATCCTTTATGTCAAACACAGAATTGAGATAGGCTTTAGTGTCTTGGATTCCTTCTTTGTTGTCTCCGGTTATGATCAAATCATCCAGATACACTAAAACCACAACTAGCCCCTTTGATCCGTGTAGAGTAAAGAGAGTATGATCAAATTCTGATCTTGCAAAACCTCTTTTATTGATCATTGTGCATATTTGGTGATTTTGTACGGCCATAGTACACAAGGACACCAAGACTAAGATCAGAAAGAGTACAAGGTTGTACAAAGACAAGGACACAAGGTGATAGGGACGTTTTGTGCAAGTGGAACAAGTTCAGATCAGATTCAAATGGCTCACCAACTCCTTTTGGACCCATTTGAAGATGTCACTATCTAGGACCACTTCCTCTCTTGTGTCTAACGGCTATATGCCTCTCTTGTGTATATATATATGTCTGATTGTAACCTTATTCAATCTAATCTAAGCAATATACATCTGATTCTAAACTCTCTAATAGTTCTTCATACTTGTTCTTCATGCTTAGATAAAACTTCATACTATCTATACTCATTTCCACTTTATTCTAACATGGTATCAGAGACATAGGTTCTGATTCTGAAACTCTCATACTCTGTCACTCTTAAACTTCACAAATCTCATCAAAACTCTCTTCATTTGTTCGGATTCTTCAAAAGTTCAAAGTTTTTTTTGCTATTATCCGGTGGATAATAGCTGATTTTCTTTGTTTCTCTCTTAATCCAACACTTCCATTTAGCCTCTCTCTCAAACTCTTCAAAGTTCTTACATCTTTCCATCTTTGTTCCAATCTGTTTTGTTCAAAGTTCTTACATTTTTCCATCTTTGTTCAAATATGTTTTTGTTCAAAGTCTTTTATCAAGTTTTTCTAAGATGGAAAACTCTAAGATGATTGTCATTCCAGTTACTCTTAAAGGGGGTAACTACTTGTTGTGGTCAAGAACCACTAAAATTGCCCTTTGTGGTCGTGGTCTTTGGAACCACATTGATCTTTCTCAAAACATTGAAGAGGAAGAAAGTAGTGAGGAAGAGGAAGAAGAAGCAGCCGCTGCCAAGAAAGCCAAATGGTTTCAAGAAGATCAAACCGTGCTTGCTATTCTCCAAAACTCCCTTGAAGGCTCTATCCTTGAAGCCTATTCTTATTGTGAAACATCAAGTGAGCTATGGGAAACACTCAAGAATGTCTATGGCAACATTTCCAATAATTCCCGCGTCTTTGAAGTGAAGAGGGCAATTGATAAGATCCTAGGGAGGATCTATGCCCGAGGAACACGCTTCAAAGGTTTTGATTCATGATACACGGATGGATGGATTGAATGATGCAGAAATGGTTGAATGATGCGGAAATGGTTGAATGATGCAGCAAATTGAAGATGAATGATTCGATGATGATGATCGATGGGGTTGCAGCGGATTGAATGAATGATAGAGGGGAATTCGAATTGTACTTCCAAGAGAGATGGATATCTCTTAGACTACAAGCTTGCGATCAACTTAGATATTACGCACTAAGAAGAAAACAAGTTGAGAAGATATTACACACTTCTCTGATCAAACAAGTTTAGAGAGAGTTTGGATAAAAAGTTTGATGATCTTATTCATGAAAGAAACAGAGTTTAAATAGGAGAAGAAAGGTCTCGAAAATACAAGTGAGAACCTTTGAAAACATTCAGAATTAAACACACACCTTGACCAGACTATTTATTACTACTTATGAACCCTTTTGACTCAATTTGAATCTGAATTTCGGCTCCAAGACATAAAGAGTGATAATTAGACAATGACAAGGTAAATTCCACATGCCTCATTAAAACCTTAGTGAGAAAACACAAAGGGATAAAACTCACTGAAGGAAAAAGAGTACAAGTGAACTTACCAACCTAATTATCATGATTAGAAACAACTTCAATCACAACCAAAGTAGCTGGATAAGTAATAGTTTCTAATCGATTCTTAATTTGTGAAATGAGCATAACCAGTCCTTGTTTGAGAGCTTTGGACTTTGATCTTGTTAAAGGTCCACTCGGCAACTCCAATGCATCCTCTGGTTCAAGCTGCTTCCTTGTCTTGAGCTCCAATGCATCCTTTGGTTCATGCTGCTCCTTTGATTCAAGCTGCTCCTCGGGTTCAATTCCTTCCTCAAGTTTTAAATCCTTTGTGCTTGGCAGAATCATATCATCCTCTCCCACTTGAAAAGGATTTGACCTCAAATCCAATTTATCTGCAACGAAACAGACCAAGTTAGAAATGTAAACATGATGGATTAAGGGAATACCTTTATTTTTGCTCGGCTTTGGCTTGAATGGTGCATCTGGAGGTGTTTTTTGATCAGCATGAAGCTATTGATATCTTGATGTTTATCCTGGTCCAAATCAGGTGGCTTAAATCGTTTGTCTTCCTCTCTCCTTTTGGTTCTTCCTGTTCGCTTCAAAACTTCTTTAAAACCTGCAATTGGCTCTTTTGACAAAGACAAGTGAATCATATCTTTGTGATCAAGAACAAAAACATTTTGGAGAACATAGACACTATCCTTAGCGAGTTCAAGATCTTTGTCTCTAGCTCGTATTATAATTGTTGGAGTCCATCCATGGCGTAGAGCTTCTTCAATATCAGTGAGAGCTCTTCTGGATAGATGCATCTCTTCTTTGTATTTCACATAACCTGCATCAAAACAAGAAAATGTATACCAAGATTCTGGTGGTAGGTTTAAAAGCTTACCTTGCTTTTTATGCTCTTGGTTTGTTGATTGGAGTGGCAAGAACGCAAAGTCTCCTACATCAAAAGGAAACAGTCTAGACACAAAGAAGATCAAGCAATTTCTCATTGAGATATTAGCAAAGTAACATTTTGGAATGAAGCATCCTTGGGCGTTTGAAGTTGTTTTCCTTAGACACTTCCAAATTCCATAATGATAAGTCCTTTGTTGGTTCCCTTTGCTTGCTTTTGATCCATAATCAACTTGATTAGTAAGAACTTGAATCATCCCTGCCTTTGAATCTTTCACAAACAAGTGATTTCTTGCCTATTCACAAGGAAATGGCATGAGGACTGGTTCTGGCACAAAGTGTGTTGGCTGCTCCAAGTCAGTAATAATCAATTGCAAACTCTTTTGTACTTCTTCATGAGATTCTTTTTGAGAGACCTGTGAAAAACAAAGAGTACTACTCGGTTGCACCGGTTTGGAAGGGGTTAGTTTTTCACAAGCTTGACTACTTTCAAGCTCAAAATCAGATTTCTTAGAAGAGAGATTACACTTAGCTTTCTTGGTTTTGCTGTAAGCGTTGAGAATTTCCAGAAGTTCGTTCTCAAATTGCTCTTTGGTTGTGGTGCTGCTTTTTGCGTTTTCTTTCTTCGGTTGTGGGTTGTAAGATTCTTTTGATACCAAACTCTTTGGTGCATACTTATCCCTTAGTATCTCCTTAAGTTCTCACCATGTGGAGATAGTTGGCTTGCCGTGATACCAACGATCATACACTTCTTCCAACAACCATTTATAAGCATCTCCAATTAATCGGCCTATGCCATAATCGAACCTCTTCAGATTGTGGTTGTAGTGAAACCAATCGTCCATGCTTTGTTCCCACTCTAAGTAGTTTCCTTTTCCTGAAAATTTAGAAGGTCGAAGCTCATTAGTAGTTTGAAAATCAGAAGAAAAACAAAACTCAGATTTGGGAGCGTAAGAGGTTTTATGGCTGCGCCAAGTTGATCTTAGTGTGTGGTCAGGCGGCTTCGGATTAAGCTCTTGTTCCTTCCTTCGCTGTGCTCTACTCTGCTCTTGACCTGGGTGTTGCTGATGTTCATGACAGAATGCATCAAATTTTCTGTCCATCACTTGTTCCATCTTTGCCATAATTGCTTCAACGAGACGCTTGTTGCGGTTGATGCTTCATTCTTTACCACGATCGGACATCTTGGCCTGAAAAACAAAGCAACAAAACACCAGTAACAAGTTCCTTTGTAGATAAATCGATCACACACACAAAAACAAAAATGACCTTCGTATGACACAAGATCTTACAAAGAACCCTAATCACGACTGTTTGACTTGATTGGTCACCAAAAATTATCAAAACGAATCTAAAAATTCCAGAACTACTTTTAACAAATACCAGACTCTTTCTAGTTTCATATTCGAGTGATTTCACAATTTTCTAATCAACCAATGATTTATGATAAAGTTTGCAAAACCCAGAAAATGAAAAACACAAAAATTCCAGAATTTCCAGAAAATGAAGAACACAAAAATTTTGGGTTAGAATGATAAAACCTTTTGAAGTAGGCTCTGATACCACTTGATAAGATCCTAGGGAGGATCTATGCCCGAGGAACACGCTTCAAAGGTTTTGATTCATGATACACGGATGGATGGATTGAATGATGCGGATATGGTTGAATGATGCAGCAAATTGAAGATGAATGATTCGATGATGATGATCGATGGGGTTGCAGCGGATTGAATGAATGATAGAGGGGAATTCGAATTGTACTTCCAAGAGAGATGGATATCTCTTAGACTACAAGCTTGCGATCAACTTATATATTACGCACTAAGAAGAAAACAAGTTGAGAAGATATTACACACTACTCTGATCAAACAAGTTTAGAGAGAGTTTGGATAAAAAGTTTGATGATCTTATTCATGAAAGAAACAGAGTTTAAATAGGAGAAGAAAGGTCTCGAAAATACAAGTGAGAACCTTTGAAAACGTTCAGAATTAAACACACACCTTGACCAGACTATTTATTACTACTTATGAACCCTTTTGACTCAATTTGAATCTGAATTTCGGCTCCAAGACATAAAGAGTGATAATTAGGCAATGCCAAGGTAAATTCCACATGCCTCATTAAAACCTTAGTGAGAAAACCCAAAGGGATAAAACTCACTGAAGGAAAAAGAGTACAAGTGAACTTACCAACCTAATTATCATGATTAGAAACAACTTGAATCACAACCAAAGTAGCTGGATATGTAATAGTTTCTAATCGACTCTTAATTTGTGAAATGAGCATAACCAGACCTTTTTTTAGAGCTTTGGACTTTGATCTTGTTGAAGGTCCACTCGGCAACTCCAATGCATCCTCTGGTTCAAGCTGCTTCCTTGTCTTGAGCTCCAATGCATCCTTTGGTTCATGCTGCTCCTTTGATTCAAGCTGCTCCTCGGGTTCAAGTCCTTCCTCAAGTTTTAAGTCCTTTGTGCTTGGCAGGATCATATCAGCAATAAATGACTTGAGCCAAGAAGACTTGGAATTCACCAAACACTTTGGTAAATTCAGGTCCCTATGAGTTGAACTCGAGATGCTAAGACCTAGCACCATGGACCCCTTCATTCTTACTGAATGAAAAGAGCAAGACAAGGTCTTCGGCTTGCTTCTCACCCTCCATCCAGCATTCAACGACCTCATCAAGCATATCGTCCGTGCTGATAAGCTTCCAAGTCTTGACGAGGTGTGTGCACAAATTCAGAGGGAACAAGGTTCTCTTGGCTTGTTTAGTGGGAAAGGGGAACTGCCAATGGCCAATAAGGGTGTTTACAAGCCTCCGGACAGAAGGTTTAAGGAATGTGAGCATTGTAAGCGAAAGGGGCATTCTAAGGAGAAATGTTGGATCCTCCATCCACATTTGAGGCCGGCTTCGTTTGGTCCAAGAGATGGTGCACCGCGAGCCAATGTGTCTCACGTTCGGGATGATCATAACCCAGCTGGTTCCTCAAGAGACAATGGTGCATCCGGAGACTATGTGCGCAAGGTTGATCTTGATGCACTCCTCAAGTCCATTGCCTCACTAAAAGAGTCTGGTACAAGTTTCTTAACTCATAAACCCTCTAGTTCCCTTATTGTTGATTCTGGTGCATCCCATCATATGATTAGTAATGCAAACTTACTTCATGATATAGAACCTGCCAAAGGGAATGTTATAACTGCAAATGGTGATCAAGTTCCGATTAGGGGAATAGGGAATTTGAGATTGTTTGATAGAGAATCTAGAGCTCTTTATATGCCTAAGTTTCAATCTAACCTTTTATCCGTTAAACGAGCTACTAGTGATCTTAATTGTTATGCAATCTTTGGTCCTAATGATGTCTATTTTCAGGATATTGAGTCCGGTAAAGTAATCGGTGAAGGGGGAACTAAGGATGAACTCTATGTTCTTGATGGTGTTTCACCGACTACTTCACAAGCTTGCAATTTCAATTCTCGTTTAGATTATGTTTCCTTTAATGTTATGTGGCATGCTAGATTAGGCCATCCTCATTCTCGTGCACTAAAGATAATGTTACCTAATGTGTCTTTAGAACACTTGCATTGTGAGGCTTGTATTCTTGGCAAACATTGCAAAACTGTTTTTTCTAAAACATCTAAGAGTGTTTGGTTGTGTGTGTTTTGTGTTAGTACCATGAGATCTAAGGAAGAAGTTGGATGCAAAGAGCAATCGGTGTGTGTTCCTAGGTTACTCAACTACTAAGAAGGGATAAAAATGCTACAATCCTAGCAACAATCGGACATATGTATCTAGGGATGTCAAGTTCTTTGAAGATCAAAGCTATTTTGAGAAAAGGGATTGGGAAGACTTGAAAGATCTAGCCTCATCATCCGATAGAACCTCAAGCCTAAGGTTTCTACTTGATCATCTTGGAAACACAAATTTTCCGGCCAAACAAGGAGGAGAGCAAAGTGAACCACCATTGGTTACACCAAATGATCAAGGTCCAACTCAAAACACAAATGAGAGTATGGACCATGATCAAGAAGAACCAGAAGTAGTAGAGTCAACCTCACAAGATGAAACTGCTTATCCGGATATGGTAGAAACAACTTTGGAGAACGAAATTCCATGTCCAGAAACAGAAGAGGAGGGTAGAAATGAGGAAACCATAAATCCTCAAGAAGATCACATACCGGTGCAGACAAGTCTAAGAAGAAGCACAAGGGAAAGGAGTGATCCATCTACATGGAAACAAAAGAGGGTCTACTTCAATTGTGAAGCCATTGCCCATCCGATTCAAGCTACATGCTCCTTAACATTCTTACCAGAAGATCATCAAGTGTTTCTCGGAAAACTTGACCAAGACATCATACCAAAGAGTTATGAAGAGGCTATGGAAGAAGAAGTATGGGGGCAATGCAGTTGATGAAGAAGTATGGGGTAATGCAGTTGATGATGAATTGGGAGCTATGGTGAAAAATGATACTTGGTATGAAACGGATCTCCCTCATTTGCACCCGTGGCTAAACTTCATACGGTTCGAGTTGTTCTCTCAATAGCCACTAATTGTTCATGAGATTTATGGCAAATGGATGTCAAAAACGCATTCTTACAAGGAGAATTAGAAGAAGAAGTCTACATGACTCCTCCTCCGGGCTTAGAGAAAACGGTGACTCCGGGAAAGGTTTTAAGATTGAAGAAAGCTATCAACGGTCTCAATCTGTCTCCAAGGGCTTGGTATAGGAAGTTAAGTATGACACTAATGGAGAAAGGCTTCAAGAAGTCTCAATCTGATCATACGCTCTTCACTCTCCAAGGACCTCAAGGGATAGTTGTGGTGCTTGTTTATGTAGATGACCTAATCAGAACCGGGGATAACAAGGAAGGAATCCAAGACACAAAGGAGTATCTCAATTCGGTATTTGATATCAAAGATCTTGGAGAGCTCAAGTATTTTCTTGGGATTGAGATATGTAGATTCTCGGAGGGTCTTTTTCTTTCTCAGAGGAAGTATGCGAATGATCTACTAAAAGAGACTGATAAGTTAGAAGCCAAACCAGCAAAGACACCACTAGAAGAAGGGTACAAGGTCAGCCGAAAGGGGGAGCAAGATGATGATCTATTTGAAGATGTTGCAAGATATAAAAGAATTGTAGGGAAGATGATCTACTTGACTCTTACACGTCCAGACCTTTGCTTTGCTGTTAAGCAAGTGAGTCAACACATGAAGACACCTACGGTTTATCATTGGAGTATGGTGGAGAGAATGCTCAGATATATTAAGGGTAGTGTTGATCAAGGCATTTGGATGGGGAAGAATGGTAACACCGAGATTGTTGGTTATTGTGATGCGGATTGGGCCGGGGATCGAAATGATCGGAAATCTACCACTGGCTATTGTACGTTTGTGGTAATCTTGTGACTTGGAAGACTAAGAAACAAAAGGTGGTTTCGGATTCATCCGCGGAGTCTAAATATAGAGCCATGAAGAAGCTCACAAATGAGCTTGTTTGGCTCAAAGGTCTTCTTAAGTGCTTAGGAATTGATCAAGACACTCCTATCACTATGCATTGTGATAATCAAGCCGCAATCCATATTGCAACTAACTCAGTGTTCCATGAACGAACCAAACACATCGAGTTAGATTGTCACAAAATCAGAGAGAAGATAGAGCAAGGGATAACACTTCCATGTTTCACAAGGAGTAAGGACCAACTTGCTGATATCTTCACTAAGGGAGTGAGTCTTAAAGTTTGCAACAACATCTATGGCAGACTTGGACTTATCTCTCTACCAAAGTCGTGATCAAGTTCCCTATCTGAGGGACATCTCACTCTTTTTCCCTAAGTGTGGTTTTTCCCATGTGGTTTTCTTCACTTCGGTTATTTTAATGAGGAGATGCACCTCGGGTCTTCCAAGTTTAGTTCAAGTTCCTTGTAGCTAAACTTGAGGGGGAGTATTGATCATTGTGCATATTTGGTGATTGTGTACGGCCTGTACGGCCATAGTACACAAGGACACCAAGACTAAGATCAGAAAGAGTACAAGGTTGTACAAAGACAAGGACACAAGGTGATAGGAACGTTTTGTGCAAGTGGAACAAGTTCAGATCAGATTGAAATGGCTCACCAACTCCTTTTGGACCCATTTGAAGATGTCACTATCTAGGACCACTTCCTCTCATGTGTCTAACGGCTATATGCCTCTCTTGTGTATATATATGTCTGATTGTAACCTTATTCAATCTAATCTAAGCAATAAACATCTGATTCTAAACTCTCTAATAGTTCTTCATACTTGTTCTTCATGCTTAGATAAAACTTCATACTATCTATACTCATTTCCGCTTTATCCTAACATCTTTCCATTCGAGTCATGCTTAGTTTTCTATACCAAGCTCTTGGAGATTGCTTTAGCCCATAGATAGCTTTTTTTTAGTCTCAAAACCTTTCCCTGAGTAACCGTCTTCTCTAAACCCGGAGGAGGAGTCATATACACTTCTTCTTCTAGTTCTCCTTGTAAGAAAGCATTCTTCACATCCATTTGCCACAAATCCCATGAGAGGTTAGTAGCTATAGAGAGAACAACTCTAACCGTATGAAGCTTGGCAACGGGTGCAAAAGTATCCGTGAAGTTTTCTCCATAGGTTTGAGTGAATCCCCTAGCTACTAAATGAGCCTTGTATCTTTCTATGTCTCCACTGCTCAAATGCATGATTGTGAATACCCACTTTGAACTCACAGCTTTCTTTCCTTTGGGTAAATCAGCCTCATACCAAGTCTCATTCTTCATCATTGCTCCTATCACATCAGCAACTGGCTCTGTCTATTCTTCACTCTCCATTGCTTATTCATAACTTTTAGGGATCATATCTTGATCAATCTTGACTAGAAATGCTTGATGATCCGAAGGTATAAAGGCAAGAGAACACACGGCTTGAATAGGATGAGCAACAGCTTCACAATTGTAATAGACCCTCTTCTCTTTCCAAGTAGATGGATCACTCTTTTCTCTTTCACTTCTTCTTAGGGCTGTCTGACTTGGCTCTTGACTCGGTTCTTGAATAGGCGGTTCTTGAATCGGTTCTTGGCTTATCTCTTGTCTTGGGACTTCACTTGGTGTGGGACAAGTAGTTTGAAGCCTAGAAATCCTTCTAAGGATAGGTGCTTGCACTTCTATAGTTGTCTCTTGAGTAGCCTCAGGTTCTTCTATTACTGGCTCTTGAGTAACCTCGTTTTCTGTCATAGATGGTTCTCCATGGCCAATATCAAGTTCTTCTTCTTCCGAGATTGAAACATTAGGTGGTTGGTCTGGTTTGGCTTTTGATTGGTTGTTGTTGTTGTTGGAGTCGGCAAGATGCTCGAGAAGCATTCTTAAGCTTAAGGCACGGTCTGTTGATGCAGCCAAATCATTCAAGTCATTCCAATCATTCTTTTCATAGTACCCTTGTTCTTCAAAGAACTTAACCTCTACAACCGGTTGTTGGTGGGATCAAAGCATTTGTATCCCTTTTGTGTTGTAGAATAGCCTAGAAACATGCTCTTGACACTCTTTGGTTCTAGCTTGTTTCTGATATTCCTAGGCAACATCACAAAGCAAACACATCCAAACACTTTAAGATGTTCAAGAGAGGGTTTTGTTTTGTTTAATACCTGAAATGGTGAGATGTCCTCTAAGACTTTGGTTGGTATTCAGTTGATGAGATAGCAAGCAGTCATCACCGCATCACCCCAAAACCGTTTGGGAACATTAGTGTGAAACATCATTGATCTCGCCACTTCCATTAGGTACCGGTTCTTTCTCTCGGCACCATTTTGTTGTAGTGTATAAGGACAGCTTGTTTGATGTAGAATTCCATGTTTTGCTAAGTGTTCTTTGAATTTGTTGCTTGTATACTCCCCTCCATTATCTGTTCTAAACACTTTGATCTTGGCATTGTAATGGTTAACAACATATATTTGAAAATTCATGAAAGCATCAAACACACGATCTTTAGATGGAAGCAAAGTAATCCAAGTGTATTTATATTTCTCATCAATGAATGTCACAAAGTATTTGTTATTATCCCTAGATATGCATGGTGAAGTCCAAACATCTGAATGCACCAAATCAAAGCAATTCTCATATATTGTAGAAGAAGTAGGAAAAACAGTTTTACAATGCTTGCCAAGAATACAAGCTTCACAATTATTTGATTCAAATGAAACAATAGGTGTTGGAATTCATGAGATTAAGCTCATGAATGGAGGATACAATCAACTTGTGAGATTAAGCTAAAATACTAAAGAGAGAAAATATCACTTCTTATTGTCTTTAGAATCAGATTTACAACATATATATATAGAGGAAATGGATTGAAAGAATGAGTATGCGGAATGATGTTGCTATTGGTTGTTTAAGGAATTTCTAAAGACTGTTTGAAGATTCAAGAGAGAAAAGAGTGAGAATAGTTTCCTTTCATATTAGATTGATTCAAAACAGATTACAAACATACATTGCTTTATAAAGATAGAAAGTGATGACATAGGCAGTAGATGACAAGAATGTATCTGGCCCTGATTTCATTCTTTAAGGTAGGTGGGAAAAGGGTTGGTGAGAAAGGTTGGTGAGGACCACCTTTAGCTTGTCCTTTGGCTCAGCCTTATCCTTAAACGGTCAGATTACAACGTCTCTTTCCTTCTCCTCTTTGCTTCAGATGTACGGCTGCTATAGATGGTACGGATTGTACTTGTCCGTACAATCCGTACCCATTCTCAAAAATCACCATTCAAGTCCCTCCCCCTCAAGTTTAAGTCCATGATAAATGACTTAAGCTTGGAAGTCCATGAAGCATCACCTCATTAAAAACCTTCACATAGAAAACCACTTGGGATAAACTATGCAAAGGGAAAAAGAGTGTGATGTCCATGGAAGGGGACTTGATCAAGGTTTATTAAGGTCCACAAGTCCTAGTTTGCTAAAGATGTGATTGCAAACCTTAAGACTTGCGGCCTTAGTGAAGATATCCGCCAATTGGTCTTCATTTCTTGTAAAACACGGCAGAATAACTCCTTGTTCCATTTTCTGCCTAACCTTGTGACAATCAAGCTCAATGTGCTTCGTTCTCTCATGAAACACTGAGTTGGATGCAATGTGAATGGCAGCTTGGTTATCACAATGCATAGTGATCGGTTCATCATTCTTGAAGCCTAAACACTCAAGTAGTCCCTTAAGCCAAACAAGTTCATTTGTGAGCTTCTTCATAGCTCTATATTCAGCTTCTGCACTTGAGTCCGACACTATCTTCTGCTTCTTAGTCTTCCAAGTAACCAAGTTGCCTCCAATGAATGTGCAGTAGCCAGTTGTAGACTTCCTATCATTCCTATCACCAACCTAATCTGCATCACAATATCCAGCTAAATCGGTGTTGTTGTTCTTTCCCATCCAAACTCTGGATCAGTTTCATAAAGCTCTTTTATCTGTTCGAAACCTAATAGCTTAGCATCAAGAGTAGAGAGTAAGGTGTACCTTCGAGATAATGCATCGGCAACTACATTATCTTTACCTTGTTTGTATTTGATGACATAAGGAAATGTCTCAATTAATTCAACCCACCTGGCGTGCCTCTTGTTGAGCTTTTGCTGACCCTTCAAATGCTTGAGAGACTCGTGGTCAGTATGTATAACAAACTCTTTAGGCCATAAGTAGTGTTGCCATGTTTGCAAAGCTCGAACTAAAGCATACAACTTCATATCGTAAGTTGGATAGTTCAAGGTAGCTCCTCCAAGCTTTTCACTAAAATAAGCAATACGCTTCTTTTCCTGCATCAACACAGCACCAATACC
This sequence comes from Arabis alpina, assembly GCA_900128785.1. NCBI lineage: Eukaryota > Viridiplantae > Streptophyta > Magnoliopsida > Brassicales > Brassicaceae > Arabis > Arabis alpina. Next base: position 6,944,874 of record LT669789.1, on the reverse strand, counting down.
TATACCAGACGCATCACATTCCATTTCAAAAGTCTTAAGAAAATCTGGTAAGATTAAAAGAGGTGCATAAGTAAGCTTCTCTTTATGGTTTTGAAATGCTTCTTCTTGTGCTTCTCCCCATTTGAACCCAACATCTTTCTCGATAACTTCAGTGAGCGGAGTTGCTATAGAACCCAGCAAGTCCATGAAAGCTCCTCACTTCACTTACTGTTTTTGGAACAGGCCATTCTTTTATAGCTTTTACTTTTTCCTCATCTACTTTAACTCCATCTGCACTCACAACAAAGCCTAAAAACACGAGGTTATCTGTACAAAAAGTACATTTCTTAAGATTAGCATAGAGTTTCTCCTGTCTAAGTAAACCTAAAACAGATTCTAGGTGACTAACATGTTCCTATAAGCTTTTGCTGTAAATTAAGATATCATCAAACTAAACAACAACAAAAACTCCAATCAAAGCTCTAAGAATATGATTCATCAATCTCATGAATGTACTAGGTGCATTTGTTAGACCAAATAGCATAACTAACCATTCATACAAACCATGCTTAGTTTTAAATGCAGTTTCCCATTCATCGCCCTCTTTCATCCTAATTTGATGATAACCACTTTTAAGATCAATTTTAGAGAAAATGCTAGAACCATGCAACTCATCAAGCATATCATCTAATCTAGGAATAGGGTGTCGATACTTCGTCGTGATATTGTTCATTGCTCTACAATCAACGCACATGCGCCAGCTACCATCTTTCTTAGGCACGAGCAAAACTGGCACGGCACATGGACTCATACTCTCTTTGATATGTCCTTTTTCCATAAGCTCATCAACCTGCCTTTGCAACTCCTTTGTTTCTATAGGATTACTTCTATAGGCTGGACGATTGGGAAGTGTTGCTCCTGGTACGAAGTCAATCTGGTGCTCAATGCCACGGATTGGTGGTAATCCTATGGGACTGTCTTCAGGAAACACATCCTCAAAATCCTGCAAAAGAAGATTAATCTCACTCGGCAGCGCCGGTGTAAGGTTAATAAAGCTCGTAAGAGTTTCCTTAAACACAAACAAGAGCATAGTTTTATTAGAGAACAATGCTTTCTTAACCTCATTAGCTTTCATAAAGAAATTAGGCTGTTTGATTAACCTGTCTTCCTTGCGATTGAGATGGACTTGATCTTCATAGACTTCTTGAGGCGTCATAGGAATTAGTGTTGTTTTCCTGCCTTTGAACACAAAAGAATGGCGGTTAGTGTAACCATCATGGATTACCTTTCTACCAGATTGCCATGGCCTTCCCAGAAGAATGTGTCCTGCCTCCATTGGTATCACATCACATAAGACCTCATCCTCATATTTTCCAATCGCCAAAGGGACCATCACCTGACTTTTGACTTTCATTTCTCCAACGTCATTGAGACATTGAAGTTTATAAGGTCTAGGATGCTTCATTTCCTTCAGACCGAGCTTCTTAACCATTGAATCACTCGCCACATTAGTACAGCTACCTCCATCAATAATCAAGCTGCATGTTTTACCCTGAACGTGACATCTAGTGTGAAACAAATTTTCCCTCTGTTCTTGTTCTCCAGTTTGGTTCTGGATGCTTAGAGTCCTTCTAGTCACAAGAAGTTCTCCTCCTACTGGTCTCTCTTCATACTCATCAGGAGATGAGATACTCTCTGGTATTACATCATTCTCGGACTCTATTTCACCATCTGCCTGGACGATCATAACCCTTCTGTTAGTGCACTCATTAGCATAATGTCCTCTGCCTTGGCACTTAAAGCTTTTTAGATCACGAGCCCTAGAGGTTGTTACTGCAGCCTTGCCCTTGTCCTTCTCCTGACTTGTCGTGAATGGTTTAGGATCCAATTTTGGAGGTATAACTTCTTTGTTTTCTCTTTGATAGCTTGACCTGCTAGAATCAGCTCCATAACTTGGCCGTGAGGTTCCCTTCCTCTTGACTTGTTGTTCAACCAGAATAGCTTTATGTAGCATTTCTTCAAGCTCATCATAATGCTGCATCTCCACACGATCTTGTACCTCTCTGTTCAGCCCTCTTAGAAAACGTGACATTGTTGCTTCTTTATCCTCGGAGATGTTAGCTCTCAGCATCAAAGTCTCCAGTTCTTGATAGTAATCTTCGACAGATCGGTTTCCTTGTGTGAGTTTTCTAAGCTTCGAATGGAGTTCTCGCTGATAATGATTTGGAACAAAGCGTCTTCTCATGAGGAGTTTCATCTCTGACCAACTTTCCACTTGGAACTCTCCATTACGTCTCCTTGAAATAACAATTTGGTCCCACCAACTAAGAGCATAATCGTAGAACTCAGTACTAGCCACTCTGTCCCTATTTTCCTCAGTATAATCTTGGCAATTAAAGACCAGTTCCATCTTCTTCTCCCAATCCATGTAAGCATCAGGATCATTCTTTCCATGATCTTAAGACCTCCAAGATTTTCTTGTAACAGATTTCTGGCTCGTCTTGATCGTCTCTGATTTCTGTGGGAAGAGCTACTGTGATGGCTATAGTATTCATGTGTTGCCTCATTCCCAGGCGATCTCCCTCGTTCTTTAACCCCCTGTGGTCTATCTCTTTCTGGTGGAGGAGTTTCTCTGATTGGGGTTTGGTTTTGGTTCTGAAATTCTTCACGGATTTCATTTACCAGGGTGTTCATCATTTGCTCCATTTTTGACGTGAGAGCTTCAAAGAAAAGTTTGTGGACGAAAGTGCTACTGTTTTCTCCTTCATTCTCCTTTTCAGACACCATCCTGAAACAATGAGAACAACAACACCAGTAACAAGTCCTAACAAAGTAAAATCACTACAATTACGATTGATGACAGATTTTAAGACCCTAACAGTTGATCTGGTTCAATAGAATGTGAAAAGACAATTTCAAAAATACACAGAAAATTCTAATCAACTTAGAACTCGTTTTGATTGATTCAAATATAGATAAAAAACATGTAATTCACTGTAAAACCTAGAATTCAGTTCAACTAGGTAAAACAAAACGAAATTGAGAAGATGAAAAGACAAAGATTGAAGAATACTCAACTTCAGAGTCAGCTCTTGATACCACTTAATGAGATCCTCCTTGATCATTACTCTAAGGTTGAGAAAAGACTAAAACGTGATGATTAACTCTGTGATGATGAATGGAAGTTGAATGGTTGAAGGATAGCACGGAAGCTTGCGGAAGAACTTCTGGATATCAACTCGAAATCTATGGATATTACACACCAAAGAATTCAAGGGTTTTGTTGGATATTACACACCAACAAGATGATCTACTTAAAACTGATTTTGATAAAAAGATAGATGATCTTATTCATGAAAGAAACAGAGTTTAAATAGGAGAAGAAATGTCTCGAAAATACAAGTGAGAACCTTTGAAAATGTTCAGAATTAAACACACACATTGACCAGACTAATTATTACTACTAATTGACTCTTTTGACTCAATTTGAATCTGAATTTCGGCTCCAAGACATAAAGAGTGATAATTATTAGGAAATGACAAGGTAAATTCAACATGCCTCATTAAAACCTTCGTGAGAAAACCCAAAGGGATAAAACTCACTGAAGGAAAAAGAGTACAAGTGAACTTACCAACCTAATTATCATGATTAGAAACAACTTGAATCACAACCATAGTAGCTGGATAAGTAACAGTTTCTAATCGACTCTTAATTTGTGAAATGAGCATAACCAGACCTTTTTTTAGAGCTTTGGACTTTGATCTTGTTAAAGGTCTACTCGGCAACTCCAATGCATCCTCTGGTTCAAGCTGTTTCCTTGTCTTAAGCTCCAATGCATTCTCTGGTTCAAGCTGCTTCCCTGGTTCAAGCTCCTCTTTATCATCTTCGCTGGTCAGGATCATATCACGTATGAATTTCAATTTGCAAATTCAGTTTGCAATCCAATTTATTAACCACTCCTAGGCTTTCTACTCTACTGATTTTAGCAATCTAAAACAGTTCCAAGTGAATTTCAATTGTCTAAGCATATTGAAATAGATTAAGGTATAGAAATAGCCTGATTTTGTTTGGAGTTGCTTTGATTAGGCTGAGAGTTTGAATCTTCAACTCCCCCGCAACTTTAGGCTCAAACAAACGCTTTGGATTGATTCATAGTCTACCACCAGCTTACCTCTCCACTAGAACTTCCACCATAGCCACCTTACGAACTGCTATCATCAGGTCAGCCTCTTCGGTCTTCCTCTTCAAGTCAGCTCGGTTAAACTAGGTATGGCTTGTCTTGTGGTCTCTGAAGCTTGATGGTTATCTTGATCAAACTCCAAGCTTGTTGATGTGACTTCTTAGGACTCGTTACTTTTTCTTGAGATAGCACACGAGCTTAACACCATCTTCAAGGTTGAAACTGAAACTTTGGACAGCTTCTAAACAAGAGATGGTGAGAGATTAGAGTATAAAGTATCAAAACGAAATTAAAGAGTTTAACCGAAATTAAAGAGAATGGAGAATAAGAGAATAGAAATTTTGGACATTGACAAGAGTTTGCTCTTTGTTTATCCTTCAACATCTCTGATTTTTGGGAACTTTAAATATTCATCATGAACTTTGAAGAAAACCAGTAACAATCGAGAGTGTTTTATCGAGTTTTGCTCAAGATTTCTTATGGACAGAGACTTGGCTCTGTTTTCTTAAGTTTAGCGGAAGCAAATGGCAGCCAAGAACACCAATAATCACAAGACTATGATGTTTCAATGGCTGGAATACTATGGATCCGATGGAAAATTGATTTCCCCACCGGTTAAACTTAAGCATTCACGGATTAACCCATGGTCAAGGTGTTTCATGTGAGCTTTAATTAACAATGACCACGAAAATAACACAAAGGTTAGTGTTTCTCATGGTTTGAAACAAAGGAAACAAAAACAGCACATGGAACAATCCGTAGACAAGGATTTCCATAGAGCTTCTAGGATCTATTTCCCTCCCTCAAGCTTGGTCTAGGATCTCCAATCAAGACCAGAAACAAATAAAATCCAAGCTTGCACAACAAATGGAAGAGAATAAAATAAAAACAGAGAACATCACTATTATCCTCTTCTTTGAGTCATTGAACCAAAACAGAAATGAGAATTGAGTTTTAGGTGGAACCAAGAGAACCTTGCTCTATGATACCATGTTGGAATTCATGAGATTAAGCTCATGAATGGAGGATACAATCAATATGTGATTGAATCCTCTTATACCCACACAAATAACTCATTCTCAAGATTAAGAGGAGACCATCAATGTAATGACCCTCTCTTAAGGGTAAACCGCGCTCGAGGAAAGACTCGATGCAAGGTGCGGATCAGTCCATTAGTCCCTTAGATTTTTGGCCAAAACCTAGCCAAGCACCTCGATGACAAACCTACTTGCTTGGTTACTCGGTGACTAAGCTGCGTGCTAGGGTGCTTGGTGAGTAAGCTGCCTGCCTGGTTGCTTGGTGACTCACCAAGCAAACCCACGGGTGAAGCAAGCTCAAGTAGGAGGTGCCTACGAAACCCTTGGCCGAAGCAATGACAAGCAGCTGCAAGCTTGTCCATTGCCACATGTCGCGGCAGGAAGCTTCCTCGGTGGATCCGATCCGCCTAGTGTCCAGCTGCTTCACCAGCTTGGCCAAGCCTATATATACAAGGCCTTGGACCTTGTTTTATCCATAGAAACTCGTAGCCTTATGCTGAACAAATCAGTCCGTAATCTTTAACCACCGCGAACCTTTGTCCGAACATTTCTAAACCACCGCGAACCTTTGTCCGAACATTTCTAAACCACCGCGGATACTTTGTCTGAACCAAATTCTTGTCCGATCATCTTGATCAGATCAGTTTATCCAAGCGATACTCTGTCCGATCAGTCCGAAATCTTTAGCTACCGCGAACCGTTCTAGAGCAATTTCGGGAAAAACTTAGGGTAAGTTTCTTGATCCAAATCTTGTCTTGTCCGACTTGATTTTTCGTGTTGATCTTGAATCTGACCTTAGTTTCTTGATCCGATGGCCGGATCCATCTCAAACTCGTAGGATCAGTTTCGGTTTGATTCCAGACAATCACCGAAGACCCTTGAAACCATTATGTTCCGATCTAGGTAATGTCCGAATAATTTCCATAAGTTCCTTAAGAAAACTCTAAGTGTTGCCCTAGTAATGTTCATGTGATCTAATGGAACAGATCATCACTTCGAAAGATCATCAGTTTGATCGTAAGGTAGCCGAGAGTAGGATTCATTGAGTGAATCGAATCGCATACTTTCACCAAGTAATCGGTGAGTTCATTGGTTATGTTTGTTGATTATTATTTGATTGAGGTTCATGTTGCGTTGTTAAGTATTTTCCTAAGTGAAGAAAATACTTTATGTATGCTAAGTATGAATCGTGCGTTGTTAAGTATTTTCCTAAGTGAAGAAAATACTTAATGAATGCTAAGTATGAATTATATAAGTTTACTCGTAACCTAAGTGTTAGAACTCTTCCTAGAAACTGATAGAACTCAGGAAGCCGGACCATCTAACCCATGAGAATTCGGGACGAATTCTTTTAAGGGGGAGGGAATGTAATGACCCTCTCTTAAGGGTAAACCGCGCTCGAGGAAAGACTCGATGTAAGGTGCGGATCAATCCATTAGTCCCTTAGATTTTTGGCCAAAACCTAGCCAAGCACCTCGATGACTAAGCTACTTGCTTGGTTACTCGGTGACTAAGCTGCGTGCTAGGGTGCTTGGTGAGTAAGCTGCCTGCCTGGTTGCTTGGTGACTCACCAAGCAAACCCACGGGTGAAGCAAGCTCAAGTAGGAGGTGCCTACGAAACCCTTGGCCGAAGCAATGACAAGCAGCTGCAAGCTTGTCCATTGCCACATGTCGCGGCAGGAAGCTTCCTCGGTGGATCCGATCCGCCTAGTGTCCAGCTGCTTCACCAGCTTGGCCAAGCCTATATATACAAGGCCTTGGACCTTGTTTTATCCATAGAAACTCGTAGCCTTATGCTGAACAAATCAGTCCGTAATCTTTAACCACCGCGAACCTTTGTCCGAACATTTCTAAACCACCGCGAACCTTTGTCCGAACATTTCTAAACCACCGCGGATACTTTGTCTGAACCAAATTCTTGTCCGATCATCTTGATCAGATCAGTTTATCCAAGCGATACTCTGTCCGATCAGTCCGAAATCTTTAGCTACCGCGAACCGTTCTAGAGCAATTTCGGGAAAAACTTAGGGTAAGTTTCTTGATCCAAATCTTGTCTTGTCCGACTTGATTTTTCGTGTTGATCTTGAATCTGACCTTAGTTTCTTGATCCGATGGCCGGATCCATCTCAAACTCGTAGGATCAGTTTCGGTTTGATTCCAGACAATCACCGAAGACCCTTGAAACCATTATGTTCCGATCTAGGTAATGTCCGAATAATTTCCATAAGTTCCTTAAGAAAACTCTAAGTGTTGCCTTAGTAATGTTCATGTGATCTAATGGAACAGATCATCACTTCGAAAGATCATCAGTTTGATCGTAAGGTAGCCGAGAGTAGGATTCATTGAGTGAATCGAATCGCATACTTTCACCAAGTAATCGGTGAGTTCATTGGTTATGTTTGTTGATTATTATTTGATTGAGGTTCATGTTGCGTTGTTAAGTATTTTCCTAAGTGAAGAAAATACTTTATGTATGCTAAGTATGAATCGTGCGTTGTTAAGTATTTTCCTAAGTGAAGAAAATACTTAATGAATGCTAAGTATGAATTATATAAGTTTACTCGTAACCTAAGTGTTAGAACTCTTCCTAGAAACTGATAGAACTCAGGAAGCCGGACCATCTAACCCATGAGAATTCGGGACGAATTCTTTTAAGGGGGAGGGAATGTAATGACCCTCTCTTAAGGGTAAACCGCGCTCGAGGAAAGACTCGATGTAAGGTGCGGATCAATCCATTAGTCCCTTAGATTTTTGGCCAAAACCTAGCCAAGCACCTCGATGACTAAGCTACTTGCTTGGTTACTCGGTGACTAAGCTGCGTGCTAGGGTGCTTGGTGAGTAAGCTGCCTGCCTGGTTGCTTGGTGACTCACCAAGCAAACCCACGGGTGAAGCAAGCTCAAGTAGGAGGTGCCTACGAAACCCTTGGCCGAAGCAATGACAAGCAGCTGCAAGCTTGTCTATTGCCACATGTCGCGGCAGGAAGCTTCCTCGGTGGATCCGATCCGCCTAGTGTCCAGCTGCTTCACCAGCTTGGCCAAGCCTATATATACAAGGCCTTGGACCTTGTTTTATCCATAGAAACTCGTAGCCTTATGCTGAACAAATCAGTCCGTAATCTTTAACCACCGCGAACCTTTGTCCGAACATTTCTAAACCACCGCGAACCTTTGTCCGAACATTTCTAAACCACCGCGGATACTTTGTCTGAACCAAATTCTTGTCCGATCATCTTGATCAGATCAGTTTATCCAAGCGATACTCTGTCCGATCAGTCCGAAATCTTTAGCTACCGCGAACCGTTCTAGAGCAATTTCGGGAAAAACTTAGGGTAAGTTTCTTGATCCAAATCTTGTCTTGTCCGACTTGATTTTTCGTGTTGATCTTGAATCTGACCTTAGTTTCTTGATCCGATGGCCGGATCCATCTCAAACTCGTAGGATCAGTTTCGGTTTGATTCCAGACAATCACCGAAGACCCTTGAAACCATTATGTTCCGATCTAGGTAATGTCCGAATAATTTCCATAAGTTCCTTAAGAAAACTCTAAGTGTTGCCTTAGTAATGTTCATGTGATCTAATGGAACAGATCATCACTTCGAAAGATCATCAGTTTGATCGTAAGGTAGCCGAGAGTAGGATTCATTGAGTGAATCGAATCGCATACTTTCACCAAGTAATCGGTGAGTTCATTGGTTATGTTTGTTGATTATTATTTGATTGAGGTTCATGTTGCGTTGTTAAGTATTTTCCTAAGTGAAGAAAATACTTTATGTATGCTAAGTATGAATCGTGCGTTGTTAAGTATTTTCCTAAGTGAAGAAAATACTTAATGAATGCTAAGTATGAATTATATAAGTTTACTCGTAACCTAAGTGTTAGTAAAACTTAAAAACTATTGAACGTGGTAAGATATTCCCTTTGGCCGTGTTTTGACCGATAAAGATTTCGGTTAAGTACACGAGGACACGGAGAGACGGGATTGCAGCCTGGGGCCGTGTGATGCATGACGATGCATATTCCCGATGTGGTTTCCTTATGATTAAGGCCACAGGAATGATTAAGGATCGTAAGCCTTTAGCCTTTGTGGTTATGGACTGGACGATGCCTTTGGATACACGTGATGGGAATAGTCTACACGTAGGCCTTATGAACTAAAAACGTTAATAACTGTTTGTTGATTGTTTTGCTTGCTTGTGTGTTGATTGTTGTTTTGGGTTTGGATGGGAAATGAAATTGTTTAGGGAAACCCTAGACTCACAGAGGAATTAGTGCTCACGACTCAACTTGTTTTGCAGGTAACCTTTAGCGGTTAGACCTTTGGGGAGCACACGAAGGAACGTTAGGATAATCAGTGGTAGATTGCTTTGCCTTTTGGTAAATGATTAGTATTTATTATGTACATGATCATTTTGGAGTACTAGACTCGTAACGTTTATACTTTATAAACCGTTGGAAATCTTATGTAAAAGATATATAAAAGTAAGTTTTTAAAATATCTCGGGTTTCATAAGATATTAGTCCTTGTCCGGACGAACAAACCATCGGGTATGTCTCGGGTTGGCAAGCCTTGAGGTGTATCCGACGGGGGTGAACACTTGGGAGTCTAGTCTAGGGATTTTGGATGTGTTCCGGGAACCTCTGATCGGATGCCTGAGCGTTCATCAGTGGCGCTCCGGTTTAGGTTTTGAACGGGGGCGTTACAATCAACTTGTGATAGAATTCACTCATTAGAGCTTGATAGATCAGAGATTACTAGAGAGTAACTCTATCCTAACAAGGATAATAGCTCTAGTATGAAGCTAGATTCGAAATAAGCATCACAACACTTGTAGTTTGTGTGCTATGAAGAAAACGAATCTATGAATCAATTAGCTAGAGATTAAGAAAGTAAATAAGAGATGAAAAGAGTTTAGTGAGGTGTTTATGAAATGATTAGGCTGCCTTAAGGGCAGCCTTCTACAATCAAAGCCTCCTAAGTTCTACATTTAGAGAATAAGTGAAAATAAATGAAGGAGAAAGGAGATCACTTCTTATTGTCTTTAGAATCAGATTTACAACTATATATTGAGGAAATAGATGACAACATAAAGTGAGAAATGTTGACATTATGATGACATTTCCTTTATGGTTGGTGGGAAGATAAGATGCCTTGTGGATAAGATGCTTTGAAGATAAGGTTGTACCTTGTACCTTCTGTACGGATGTGTACTTGGCTGTACCATCCGTACAGTCCGTACACAATCCGGGAAATGCACAACTTATCTCATACTCTGGACAGTCCTTATGTACTTGTCCGTACAAGTCCGTACATGTCCGTCTAGAAGTTCTTGAGGTGATCTTCAGCCTTTTCTTTATAACTTTGGCATTGACTCTCCTCTTCTTCTTCTTTCTGGTCTTGGTGGTGATCGGCCTCTTCAGCCTCTTCCTCTACTTTTCTTCTTCCACTCTAATACTCCCCCGCAAGCTTGCTCGTTGAGACGCCAAAGGCCAGCGGCCAAAGGACCAAAGGCCAAGATTGCCAACCGCAAATGACTACCTCATTAAAATCCTCAACAAGGAAAACCTCATGGGATAAAACCTTGCTCAGGGAAAAAGAGTATAGCCTTTACGGTGGATTGATGTATCTTGACCCCGGTTTGAATATGATTTATAACCGGCGCTTTTCTTCCAAGTGCTTCATTTAATTTCTTAGCCTTTCTTGTCTTGATTTCTCTTCATATGAACCTCTTGTTTCATCAAGTGCTTCTTTAAAGTATGTCCACGCATTCCTCCTTCCCTTTAACCTTCATCATGAGATTTAAAGAGAAATTTTAAAGTACATGTCGTGGGGATTAAGAAACAAATAAATGAAATCATAGAGTTTGCAAATGAGAGATTTAAAGCCTAAGAAACAAACTTGGACTAAGATAATGGTTTTAACAAGTTTAAAATGGGATAGAGTTTAGAGAGTAGCCTTTTTGTAAGTGAACAAGGCTTGCTTGCTGTGGCTCTTTTGAGGTTTCAATTCTTCATGTGTGTACCCATTGAGACTTCCTCTTACGGTCACAACTTTGAATGAAATCGCCTTATTTGAGTCTCGCCATTTGCAGCCTTGTTTCATCCTTCTTTGACACCATTTTCCTTCTTGTTTTATGCACCATTCTTTGCATCTAAGACCTCTCTTCTTAAATCTACCTATAAGGGATTTCAGAAAACAATGAGAGATAAGTATAGTTTAGATGACAAGTTAGTTAGCTAAACAAAGGAGAAAAAGGTCTTTTTAAACACTTATTCATAGCTTAATCAAATTGAACCAAGCTAAGCTACTGATTTTAGGAATTCATTTCCAATTGATTTAAAGCATATGAACTTCAATTTGCAAATTCAGTTTGCAATTCAATTTATTAACCACTCCTAGGCTTTCTAGTCTACTGATTTTAGCATCTAAAAAAGTTCCAAGTGAATTTCAATTGTCTAAGCATATTGAAATAGATTAAGGTATAGAAATAGCCTGATTTTGGAGTGGCCTTGATTTGGCTTTGAATTTGATTCTTCAACTCCCCCATAGCCTTAGGCTTCTACAAACGCTTTGGATTGATTCATAGTCTACCATCGGCTTTCCTCTCCACTAAACATTCCACCATATCCACCTTAGGAACCGCAATCTTCAGGTCAGCCTCTTCGGTCTGTCTCTTCAAGTCAGCCCGGTAAAACTAGGTTGGGCTTGTCTTGTGGTCTCTGAAGCTTGATTGTTATCTTGATCAAACTCCAAGCTTGTTGATGTGTCTTCTTAAACCTCGCATCTTCTTCTTGAGATAGCACATGAGCTCAACACCATCAGCTTTTAAACAAGAGATGGTGAGAGATTAGAGTATAGAGAATAAAACCAAAAATTATAGAGAATTTAGAGATTATAGAGAATATGAAGTATTTAGAGAATGGAGAATTAGTAACTAGAGTTTAGAGTATTAGAAATAAGAGTATAATGGAGAATAAGAGAATAGAAATTTTGGACATTGACAAGAGTTTGCTCTTTCTTTATTCTTCAACATCTCTGATTTTTGGGAACTTTAAATATTCATCATGAACTTTGAAGAAAACCAGTAACAATCCAGAGTGTTTATCGAGTTTTGCTCAAGATTTCTTATGGACAGAGACTTGGCTCTGTTTTCTTGAGTTTAGGGGAAGCAAATGGCAGCCAAGAACACTAATAATCGCAAGACTATGATGTTTCAATGGCTGGAACAGAATGGAACCGATGGAAAATTGATTTCCCCAACGATTTAACACAAGTACTCATGGAATAACACATGAACAAGTTGTTTCCCATGAGCTTTAATCAACTAGGACCACGAAATAACACAAATTTTAGTGTTTTTCATGGTTTTAAAGAAAAGAAAACTAGACCAAAGATCTCCACCATGTAAAAGTTATTATTCATTTGATAAAACTAAGGTTGAAGACTTTAGACTTTTAGATCTATTCCCTCCCTCAAGCTTGGTCTAGGATCTCCAATAAAGACCAAAACAAATGAATCCAAGCTTGCACACAAATGGAAGAGAATAGAACAAAAACAGAGAACTTCACTATTGTCCTCTTAGATGAGTCATTGGACAATATGAAGAACACAAAAACAGAAATGAGAATTGAGTTTTAGGTGGAACCAGAGAACCTTGCTCTGATACCATGTTGGAATTCATGAGATTAAGCTCATGAATGGAGGATACAATCAACTTGTGATTGAATCCTCTTAAACCCACACAAATAACTCATTCTCAAGATTAAGAGGAGACCATCAACTTGTGACAGAATTCACTCATTAGAGCTTGATAGATCAGAGATTACTAGAGAATAACTTTATCCTAACAAGGATAATAGCTCTAGTATGAATCTAGATTCGAAATAAGCATCACAACACTTGTAGTTTGTGTGCTATGAGGAAAACGAATCTATGAATCAATTAGCTAGAGATTAAGCAAGTAAATAAGAGATTAAAAGAGTTTAGTGAGGTGTTGATGAAGTGATTAGGCTGCCTTAAGGGCAGCCTTCTACAACCAAAGCCTCCTAAGTTCTACATTTAGAGAATAAGTGAAAATAAATAAAGGAGAAAGGAGATCACTTCTTATTGTCTTTATGGTTGACAACTATATATAGAGGAAATGGATGACAACATAAAGTGAGAAATGTTGACATTTTGATGACATTTCCTTTATGGTTGGTGGGAAGATAAGATGCCTTGAGGATAAGATGCTTTGAAGATAAGGTTGTACTTTGTACCTTCTGTACGGATGTGTACTTGGCTGTATCATCCGTACAGTCCGTACACAATCCAGGAAATGCACAACTTATCTCATACTCCGGACTGTCCTTATGTACTTGTCTGTACAAGTCCGTACAAGTCCGTACATGTCCGTACACAACCCGGGAAATGCACATTTTGATCAATAATCACCACCTTCTTCTCCCTTTAGAAGTTCTTGAGGTGATCTTCAGCCTCTTCCTCTACTTTTCTTCTTCCACTCTAATAGTCAAGAGCCAAGTCAGCCAGTCCTAAGAAGAAGTGAAAGAGAAAAAAGTGACCCATCTACTTGGAAAGAGAAGAGGGTCTATTACAATTGTGAAGTTGTTCCTCATCTTATTCAAGTCGTGTGTTTTCTTGCCTTTATACCTTCGGATCATCAAGCATTTCTAGTCAAGATTTAATCAAGATATGATTCGTAAGAGTTATTAAGAAGCAATGGAGAGTGAAGAATGGACAGAGGCAGTTGATGACGAGGTAGGAGCAATGATGAAGAATGAGACTTGGTATGAGGCTGATTTACCCAAAGGAAAGAAAGCTTCGAGTTCAAAGTGGGTATTCGCAATCAAGCATTTGAGCAATGGAGACATAGAAAGATACAAGGCTCGTTTAGTAGCTAGGGGATTCACTCAAACCTATGGAGAAAACTTCACGGATACTTTTGCACCCGTTGCCAAGCTTCATACGGTTAGAGTTGTTCTCTCTATAGGTACTAACCTTTCATGGGATTTGTGGCAAATGGATGTGAAGAATGCTTTCTTACAAGGAGAACTAGAAGAAGAAGTGTATATGACCCCTCCTCAGGGTTTAGAGAAGACGGTTACTCCAGGAAAGGTTTTGAGACTCAAGAAAGCTATCTATGGGCTAAAGCAATCTCCAAGAGCTTGGTATAGAAAACTAAGCATGACTCTAATGGAAATAGGTTTTACAAGATCAGAATCTGATCATACTCTCTTTACTCTACACGGATCAAAGGGGCTAGTTGTTGTTTTAGTGTATGTGGATGACTTGATCATAACCGGAGACAACAAAGAAGGAATCCAAGACACTAAAGACTATCTCAATTCTGTGTTTGACATAAAGGATCTTGGAGAACTCAAGTATTTCCTTGGAATTGAAGTGTGTAGGTTCTCGGATGGAATCTTTATCTCACAAAGGAAGTATGTCTTGGATCTACTAGGAGAAACAGAAATGATGGAGGCAAAACCAGCCAAAACTCCTCTTGAAGAAGGTTATAAAACTAGTCGGATTGGAGAGAAGGAAGACGAGCTGTTTGAAGATGCATATAAGTATAGAAGACTAGTTGGAAAGCTCATCTATCTCACTCTCTGATATGATCATGCCAAGCACAAAGAGCTTAGAACGTGGGGAAGTGCTTGAACCAGTGGAGCACCATGAACCTGAGCTCGAACCAGAGGGAGCTAAGCTTGTAGCTGAGGATTCACTTGAAGATGAGGATGTTGTGGCTGTACTAGCTCTGGTCTTGATACAAACTTGAATAAATTCAGCAAATGGGAAAAGTGACTCGATTGTACTCTTTTTCCCTTGTCAAGTTTTGTCCCAATGGGTTTTCTTAACAAGGTTTTTAATGAGGCAATTGTTTCACTTCACCATAGCCCATTTGTTGAAACCAAAAGCCCAAGGCCTTTAACAACAATAAAAAACGTCCAAGGCAGGAGAAGAGTCAAGTTTTTTTATTCAAACTGATTTTTAATGCTTTGTGTTTTCAAGAACAGGCTTGTAAGTTGTTCCAAGGCTTGTTCTCTCTTTATATATTCTATAATCTGTTTCCAAACGTTTTTATCTATCTTTTTATCAAAATCTCTTTCAAGTTAGATCATTGTTGGTGTGTAATATCCAGCAAACAAGTTCGATCTCCTTGGTTCGTAATATCCTTAGAATCGATCTGGAATATCAGGAGTTTTCCGCAGCTTCTGTGTGACCGTTCAATCCACATCCCTTGTCTTTGAAGCTTTATGGTTTCACAGCAGCAAGGCCTATCCCTTTTCTCAACTTAAGAGTGACGATCTTAGGAGAATTCTATCAAGTGGTATCAAGAGCCCACTCTAGATTTTTGAAGGGACGAGAAATCTTTCAGATTAAGGTTATTAGGAGAAAACAACATAGAGATGTTGTTACTTGGGAAGATGAAGCAAGACTCCGGAAGTCTAACCCAGAACTCTTCCTAGAAACTGATAGAACTCAGGAAGCCGGACCATCTAACCCATGAGAATTCGGGACGAATTCTTTTAAGGGGGAGGGAATGTAATGACCCTCTCTTAAGGGTAAACCGCGCTCGAGGAAAGACTCGATGTAAGGTGCGGATCAGTCCATTAGTCCCTTAGATTTTTGGCCAAAACCTAGCCAAGCACCTCGATGACTAAGCTATATATACAAGGCCTTGGACCTTGTTTTATCCATAGAAACTCGTAGCCTTATGCTGAACAAATCAGTCCGTAATCTTTAACCACCGCGAACCTTTGTCCGAACATTTCTAAACCACCGCGAACCTTTGTCCGAACATTTCTAAACCACCGCGGATACTTTGTCTGAACCAAATTCTTGTCCGATCATCTTGATCAGATCAGTTTATCCAAGCGATACTCTGTCCGATCAGTCCGAAATCTTTAGCTACCGCGAACCGTTCTAGAGCAATTTCGGGAAAAACTTAGGGTAAGTTTCTTGATCCAAATCTTGTCTTGTCCGACTTGATTTTTCGTGTTGATCTTGAATCTGACCTTAGTTTCTTGATCCGATGGCCGGATCCATCTCAAACTCGTAGGATCAGTTTCGGTTTGATTCCAGACAATCACCGAAGACCCTTGAAACCATTATGTTCCGATCTAGGTAATGTCCGAATAATTTCCATAAGTTCCTTAAGAAAACTCTAAGTGTTGCCTTAGTAATGTTCGTGTGATCTAATGGAACAGATCATCACTTCGAAAGATCATCAGTTTGATCGTAAGGTAGCCGAGAGTAGGATTCATTGAGTGAATCGAATCGCATACTTTCACCAAGTAATCGGTGAGTTCATTGGTTATGTTTGTTGATTATTATTTGATTGAGGTTCATGTTGCGTTGTTAAGTATTTTCCTAAGTGAAGAAAATACTTTATGTATGCTAAGTATGAATCGTGCGTTGTTAAGTATTTTCCTAAGTGAAGAAAATACTTAATGAATGCTAAGTATGAATTATATAAGTTTACTCGTAATCTAAGTGTTAGTAAAACTTAAAAACTATTGAACGTGGTAAGATATTCCCTTTGGCCGTGTTTTGACCGATAAAGATTTCGGTTAAGTACACGAGGACACGGAGAGACGGGATTGCAGCCTGGGGCCGTGTGATGCATGATGATGCATATTCCCGATGTGGTTTCCTTATGATTAAGGCCACAGGAATGATTAAGGATCGTAAGCCTTTAGCCTTTGTGGTTATGGACTGGACGATGCCTTTGGATACACGTGATGGGAATAGTCTACACGTAGGCCTTATGAACTAAAAACGTTAATAACCGTTTGTTGATTGTTTTGCTTGCTTGTGTGTTGATTGTTGTTTTGGGTTTGGATGGGAAATGAAATTGTTTAGGGAAACCCTAGACTCACAGAGGAATTAGTGCTCACGACTCAACTTGTTTTGCAGGTAACCTTTAGCGGTTAGACCTTTGGGGAGCACACGAAGGAACGTTAGGATAATCAGTGGTAGATTGCTTTGCCTTTTGGTAAATGATTAGTATTTATTATGTACATGATCATTTTGGAGTACTAGACTCGTAACGTTTATACTTTATAAACCGTTGGAAATCTTATGTAAAAGATATATAAAAGTAAGTTTTTAAAATATCTCGGGTTTCATAAGATATTAGTCCTTGTCCGGACGAACAAACCATCGGGTATGTCTCGGGTTGGCAAGCCTTGAGGTGTATCCGACGGGGGTGAACACTTGGGAGTCTAGTCTAGGGATTTTGGATGTGTTCCGGGAACCTCTGATCGGATGCCTGAGCGTTCATCAGTGGCGCTCTGGTTTAGGTTTTGAACGGGGGCGTTACAATCAACTTGTGATAGAATTCACTCATTAGAGCTTGATAGATCAGAGATTACTAGAGAGTAACTCTATCCTAACAAGGATAATAGCTCTAGTATGAAGCTAGATTCGAAATAAGCATCACAACACTTGTAGTTTGTGTGCTATGAAGAAAACGAATCTATGAATCAATTAGCTAGAGATTAAGAAAGTAAATAAGAGATGAAAAGAGTTTAGTGAGGTGTTTATGAAATGATTAGGCTGCCTTAAGGGCAGCCTTCTACAATCAAAGCCTCCTAAGTTCTACATTTAGAGAATAAGTGAAAATAAATGAAGGAGAAAGGAGATCACTTCTTATTGTCTTTAGAATCAGATTTACAACTATATATTGAGGAAATGGATGACAACATAAAGTGAGAAATGTTGACATTATGATGACATTTCCTTTATGGTTGGTGGGAAGATAAGATGCCTTGAGGATAAGATGCTTTGAAGATAAGGTTGTACCTTGTACCTTCTGTACGGATGTGTACTTGGCTGTACCATCCGTACAGTCCGTACACAATCCGGGAAATGCACAACTTATCTCATACTCTGGACAGTCCTTATGTACTTGTCCGTACAAGTCCGTACATGTCCGTCTAGAAGTTCTTGAGGTGATCTTCAGCCTTTTCTTTATAACTTTGGCATTGACTCTCCTCTTCTTCTTCTTTCTGGTCTTGGTGGTGATCGGCCTCTTCAGCCTCTTCCTCTACTTTTCTTCTTCCACTCTAATACTCCCCCGCAAGCTTGGTCATTGAGACGCCAAAGGCCAGCGGCCAAAGGCCAGCGGCCAAAGGACCAAAGGCCAAGATTGCCAACCGCAAATGACTACCTCATTAAAAACCTCAACAAGGAAAACCTCATGGGATAAAACCTTGCTCAGGGAAAAAGAGTATAGCCTTTACGGTGGATTGATGTATCTTGACCCCAGTTTGAATATGATTTATAACCGGCGCTTTTCTTCCAAGTGCTTCATTTAATTTCTTAGCCTTTCTTGTCTTGATTTCTCTTCATATGAACCTCTTGTTTCATCAAGTGCTTCTTTAAAGTATGTCCACGCATTCCTCCTTCCCTTTAACCTTCATCATGAGATTTAAAGAGAAATTTTAAAGTACATGTCGTGGGGATTAAGAAACAAATAAATGAAATCATAGAGTTTGCAAATGAGAGATTTAAAGCCTAAGAAACAAACTTGGACTAAGATAATGGTTTTAACAAGTTTAAAATGGGATAGAGTTTAGAGAGTAGCCTTTTTGTAAGTGAACAAGGCTTGCTTGCTGTGGCTCTTTTGAGGTTTCAATTCTTCATGTGTGTACCCATTGAGACTTCCTCTTACGGTCACAACTTTGAATGAAATCGCCTTATTTGAGTCTCGCCATTTGCAGCCTTGTTTCATCCTTCTTTGACACCATTTTCCTTCTTGTTTTATGCACCATTCTTTGCATCTAAGACCTCTCTTCTTAAATCTACCTATAAGGGATTTCAGAAAACAATGAGAGATAAGTATAGTTTAGATGACAAGTTAGTTAGCTAAACAAAGGAGAAAAAGGTCTTTTTAAACACTTATTCATAGCTTAATCAAATTGAACCAAGCTAAGCTACTGATTTTAGGAATTCATTTCCAATTGATTTAAAGCATATGAACTTCAATTTGCAAATTCAGTTTGCAATTCAATTTATTAACCACTCCTAGGCTTTCTAGTCTACTGATTTTAGCATCTAAAAAAGTTCCAAGTGAATTTCAATTGTCTAAGCATATTGAAATAGATTAAGGTATAGAAATAGCCTGATTTTGGAGTGGCCTTGATTTGGCTTTGAATTTGATTCTTCAACTCCCCCATAGCCTTAGGCTTCTACAAACGCTTTGGATTGATTCATAGTCTACCATTGGGTTTCCTCTCCACTAAACATTCCACCATATCCACCTTAGGAACCGCAATCTTCAGGTCAGCCTCTTCGGTCTGTCTCTTCAAGTCAGCCCGGTAAAACTAGGTTGGGCTTGTCTTGTGGTCTCTGAAGCTTGATTGTTATCTTGATCAAACTCCAAGCTTGTTGATGTGTCTTCTTAAACCTCGCATCTTCTTCTTGAGATAGCACATGAGCTCAACACCATCAGCTTTTAAACAAGAGATGGTGAGAGATTAGAGTATAGAGAATAAAACCAAAAATTATAGAGAATTTAGAGATTATAGAGAATATGAAGTATTTAGAGAATGGAGAATTAGTAACTAGAGTTTAGAGTATTAGAAATAAGAGTATAATGGAGAATAAGAGAATAGAAATTTTGGACATTGACAAGAGTTTGCTCTTTCTTTATTCTTCAACATCTCTTATTTTTGGGAACTTTAAATATTCATCATGAACTTTGAAGAAAACCAGTAACAATCCAGAGTGTTTATCGAGTTTTGCTCAAGATTTCTTATGGACAGAGACTTGGCTCTGTTTTCTTGAGTTTAGGGGAAGCAAATGGCAGCCAAGAACACTAATAATCGCAAGACTATGATGTTTCAATGGCTGGAACAGAATGGAACCGATGGAAAATTGATTTCCCCAACGATTTAACACAAGTACTCATGGAATAACACGTGAACAAGTTGTTTCCCATGAGCTTTAATCAACTAGGACCACGAAATAACACAAATTTTAGTGTTTTTCATGGTTTTAAAGAAAAGAAAACTAGACCAAAGATCTCCACCATGTAAAAGTTATTATTCATTTGATAAAACTAAGGTTGAAGACTTTAGACTTTTAGATCTATTCCCTCCCTCAAGCTTGGTCTAGGATCTCCAATAAAGACCAAAACAAATGAATCCAAGCTTGCACACAAATGGAAGAGAATAGAACAAAAACAGAGAACTTCACTATTGTCCTCTTAGATGAGTCATTGGACAATATGAAGAACACAAAAACAGAAATGAGAATTGAGTTTTAGGTGGAACCAGAGAACCTTGCTCTGATACCATGTTGGAATTCATGAGATTAAGCTCATGAATGGAGGATACAATCAACTTGTGATTGAATCCTCTTAAACCCACACAAATAACTCATTCTCAAGATTAAGAGGAGACCATCAACTTGTGACAGAATTCACTCATTAGAGCTTGATAGATCAGAGATTACTAGAGAATAACTTTATCCTAACAAGGATAATAGCTCTAGTATGAATCTAGATTCGAAATAAGCATCACAACACTTGTAGTTTGTGTGCTATGAGGAAAACGAATCTATGAATCAATTAGCTAGAGATTAAGCAAGTAAATAAGAGATTAAAAGAGTTTAGTGAGGTGTTGATGAAGTGATTAGGCTGCCTTAAGGGCAGCCTTCTACAACCAAAGCCTCCTAAGTTCTACATTTAGAGAATAAGTGAAAATAAATAAAGGAGAAAGGAGATCACTTCTTATTGTCTTTATGGTTGACAACTATATATAGAGGAAATGGATGACAACATAAAGTGAGAAATGTTGACATTTTGATGACATTTCCTTTATGGTTGGTGGGAAGATAAGATGCCTTGAGGATAAGATGCTTTGAAGATAAGGTTGTACTTTGTACCTTCTGTACGGATGTGTACTTGGCTGTATCATCCGTACAGTCCGTACACAATCCAGGAAATGCACAACTTATCTCATACTCCGGACTGTCCTTATGTACTTGTCTGTACAAGTCCGTACAAGTCCGTACATGTCCGTACACAACCCGGGAAATGCACATTTTGATCAATAATCACCACCTTCTTCTCCCTTTAGAAGTTCTTGAGGTGATCTTCAGCCTCTTCCTCTACTTTTCTTCTTCCACTCTAATAGTCAAGAGCCAAGTCAGCCAGTCCTAAGAAGAAGTGAAAGAGAAAAAAGTGACCCATCTACTTGGAAAGAGAAGAGGGTCTATTACAATTGTGAAGTTGTTCCTCATCTTATTCAAGTCGTGTGTTTTCTTGCCTTTATACCTTCGGATCATCAAGCATTTCTAGTCAAGATTTAATCAAGATATGATTCGTAAGAGTTATTAAGAAGCAATGGAGAGTGAAGAATGGACAGAGGCAGTTGATGACGAGGTAGGAGCAATGATGAAGAATGAGACTTGGTATGAGGCTGATTTACCCAAAGGAAAGAAAGCTTCGAGTTCAAAGTGGGTATTCGCAATCAAGCATTTGAGCAATGGAGACATAGAAAGATACAAGGCTCGTTTAGTAGCTAGGGGATTCACTCAAACCTATGGAGAAAACTTCACGGATACTTTTGCACCCGTTGCCAAGCTTCATACGGTTAGAGTTGTTCTCTCTATAGGTACTAACCTTTCATGGGATTTGTGGCAAATGGATGTGAAGAATGCTTTCTTACAAGGAGAACTAGAAGAAGAAGTGTATATGACCCCTCCTCAGGGTTTAGAGAAGACGGTTACTCCAGGAAAGGTTTTGAGACTCAAGAAAGCTATCTATGGGCTAAAGCAATCTCCAAGAGCTTGGTATAGAAAACTAAGCATGACTCTAATGGAAATAGGTTTTACAAGATCAGAATCTGATCATACTCTCTTTACTCTACACGGATCAAAGGGGCTAGTTGTTGTTTTAGTGTATGTGGATGACTTGATCATAACCGGAGACAACAAAGAAGGAATCCAAGACACTAAAGACTATCTCAATTCTGTGTTTGACATAAAGGATCTTGGAGAACTCAAGTATTTCCTTGGAATTGAAGTGTGTAGGTTCTCGGATGGAATCTTTATCTCACAAAGGAAGTATGTCTTGGATCTACTAGGAGAAACAGAAATGATGGAGGCAAAACCAGCCAAAACTCCTCTTGAAGAAGGTTATAAAACTAGTCGGATTGGAGAGAAGGAAGACGAGCTGTTTGAAGATGCATATAAGTATAGAAGACTAGTTGGAAAGCTCATCTATCTCACTCTCTGATATGATCATGCCAAGCACAAAGAGCTTAGAACGTGGGGAAGTGCTTGAACCAGTGGAGCACCATGAACCTGAGCTCGAACCAGAGGGAGCTAAGCTTGTAGCTGAGGATTCACTTGAAGATGAGGATGTTGTGGCTGTACTAGCTCTGGTCTTGATACAAACTTGAATAAATTCAGCAAATGGGAAAAGTGACTCGATTGTACTCTTTTTCCCTTGTCAAGTTTTGTCCCAATGGGTTTTCTTAACAAGGTTTTTAATGAGGCAATTGTTTCACTTCACCATAGCCCATTTGTTGAAACCAAAAGCCCAAGGCCTTTAACAACAATAAAAAACGTCCAAGGCAGGAGAAGAGTCAAGTTTTTTTATTCAAACTGATTTTTAATGCTTTGTGTTTTCAAGAACAGGCTTGTAAGTTGTTCCAAGGCTTGTTCTCTCTTTATATATTCTATAATCTGTTTCCAAACGTTTTTATCTATCTTTTTATCAAAATCTCTTTCAAGTTAGATCATTGTTGGTGTGTAATATCCAGCAAACAAGTTCGATCTCCTTGGTTTGTAATATCCTTAGAATCGATCTGGAATATCAGGAGTTTTCCGCAGCTTCTGTGTGACCGTTCAATCCACATCCCTTGTCTTTGAAGCTTTATGGTTTCACAGCAGCAAGGCCTATCCCTTTTCTCAACTTAAGAGTGACGATCTTAGGAGAATTCTATCAAGTGGTATCAAGAGCCCACTCTAGATTTTTGAAGGGACGAGAAATCTTTCAGATTAAGGTTATTAGGAGAAAACAACATAGAGATGTTGTTACTTGGGAAGATGAAGCAAGACTCCGGAAGTCTAACCCAGAACTCTTCCTAGAAACTGATAGAACTCAGGAAGCCGGACCATCTAACCCATGAGAATTCGGGACGAATTCTTTTAAGGGGGAGGGAATGTAATGACCCTCTCTTAAGGGTAAACCGCGCTCGAGGAAAGACTCGATGTAAGGTGCGGATCAGTCCATTAGTCCCTTAGATTTTTGGCCAAAACCTAGCCAAGCACCTCGATGACTAAGCTACTTGCTTGGTTACTCGGTGACTAAGCTGCGTGCTAGGGTGCTTGGTGAGTAAGCTGTCTGCCTGGTTGCTTGGTGACTCACCAAGCAAACCCACGGGTGAAGCAAGCTCAAGTAGGAGGTGCCTACGAAACCCTTGGCCGAAGCAATGACAAGCAGCTGCAAGCTTGTCCATTGCCACATGTCGCGGCAGGAAGCTTCCTCGGTTGATCCGATCTGCCTAGTGTCCAGCTGCTTCACCAGCTTGGCCAAGCCTATATATACAAGGCCTTGGACCTTGTTTTATCCATAGAAACTCGTAGCCTTATGCTGAACAAATCAGTCCGTAATCTTTAACCACCGCGAACCTTTGTCCGAACATTTCTAAAACACCGCGAACCTTTGTCCGAACATTTCTAAACCACCGCGGATACTTTGTCTGAACCAAATTCTTGTCCGATCATCTTGATCAGATCAGTTTATCCAAGCGATACTCTGTCCGATCAGTCCGAAATCTTTAGCTACCGCGAACCGTTCTAGAGCAATTTCGGGAAAAACTTAGGGTAAGTTTCTTGATCCAAATCTTGTCTTGTCCGACTTGATTTTTCGTGTTGATCTTGAATCTGACCTTAGTTTCTTGATCCGATGGCCGGATCCATCTCAAACTCGTAGGATCAGTTTCGGTTTGATTCCAGACAATCACCGAAGACCCTTGAAACCATTATGTTCCGATCTAGGTAATGTCCGAATAATTTCCATAAGTTCCTTAAGAAAACTCTAAGTGTTGCCTTAGTAATGTTCATGTGATCTAATGGAACAGATCATCACTTCGAAAGATCATCAGTTTGATCGTAAGGTAGCCGAGAGTAGGATTCATTGAGTGAATCGAATCGCATACTTTCACCAAGTAATCGGTGAGTTCATTGGTTATGTTTGTTGATTATTATTTGATTGAGGTTCATGTTGCGTTGTTAAGTATTTTCCTAAGTGAAGAAAATACTTTATGTATGCTAAGTATGAATCGTGCGTTGTTAAGTATTTTCCTAAGTGAAGAAAATACTTAATGAATGCTAAGTATGAATTATATAAGTTTACTCGTAATCTAAGTGTTAGTAAAACTTAAAAACTATTGAACGTGGTAAGATATTCCCTTTGGCCGTGTTTTGACCGATAAAGATTTCGGTTAAGTACACGAGGACACGGAGAGACGGGATTGCAGCCTGGGGCCGTGTGATGCATGATGATGCATATTCCCGATGTGGTTTCCTTATGATTAAGGCCACAGGAATGATTAAGGATCGTAAGCCTTTAGCCTTTGTGGTTATGGACTGGACGATGCCTTTGGATACACGTGATGGGAATAGTCTACACGTAGGCCTTATGAACTAAAAACGTTAATAACCGTTTGTTGATTGTTTTGCTTGCTTGTGTGTTGATTGTTGTTTTGGGTTTGGATGGGAAATGAAATTGTTTAGGGAAACCCTAGACTCACAGAGGAATTAGTGCTCACGACTCAACTTGTTTTGCAGGTAACCTTTAGCGGTTAGACCTTTGGGGAGCACACGAAGGAACGTTAGGATAATCAGTGGTAGATTGCTTTGCCTTTTGGTAAATGATTAGTATTTATTATGTACATGATCATTTTGGAGTACTAGACTCGTAACGTTTATACTTTATAAACCGTTGGAAATCTTATGTAAAAGATATATAAAAGTAAGTTTTTAAAATATCTCGGGTTTCATAAGATATTAGTCCTTGTCCGGACGAACAAACCATCGGGTATGTCTCGGGTTGGCAAGCCTTGAGGTGTATCCGACGGGGGTGAACACTTGGGAGTCTAGTCTAGGGATTTTGGATGTGTTCCGGGAACCTCTGATCGGATGCTTGAGCGTTCATCAGTGGCGCTCCGGTTTAGGTTTTGAACGGGGGCGTTACAATCAACTTGTGATAGAATTCACTCATTAGAGCTTGATAGATCAGAGATTACTAGAGAGTAACTCTATCCTAACAAGGATAATAGCTCTAGTATGAAGCTAGATTCGAAATAAGCATCACAACACTTGTAGTTTGTGTGCTATGAAGAAAACGAATCTATGAATCAATTAGCTAGAGATTAAGAAAGTAAATAAGAGATGAAAAGAGTTTAGTGAGGTGTTTATGAAATGATTAGGCTGCCTTAAGGGCAGCCTTCTACAATCAAAGCCTCCTAAGTTCTACATTTAGAGAATAAGTGAAAATAAATGAAGGAGAAAGGAGATCACTTCTTATTGTCTTTAGAATCAGATTTACAACTATATATTGAGGAAATGGATGACAACATAAAGTGAGAAATGTTGACATTATGATGACATTTCCTTTATGGTTGGTGGGAAGATAAGATGCCTTGAGGATAAGATGCTTTGAAGATAAGGTTGTACCTTGTACCTTCTGTACGGATGTGTACTTGGCTGTACCATCCGTACAGTCCGTACACAATCCGGGAAATGCACAACTTATCTCATACTCTGGACAGTCCTTATGTACTTGTCCGTACAAGTCCGTACATGTCCGTCTAGAAGTTCTTGAGGTGATCTTCAGCCTTTTCTTTATAACTTTGGCATTGACTCTCCTCTTCTTCTTCTTTCTGGTCTTGGTGGTGATCGGCCTCTTCAGCCTCTTCCTCTACTTTTCTTCTTCCACTCTAATACTCCCCCGCAAGCTTGGTCATTGAGACGCCAAAGGCCAGCGGCCAAAGGACCAAAGGCCAAGATTGCCAACCGCAAATGACTACCTCATTAAAAACCTCAACAAGGAAAACCTCATGGGATAAAACCTTGCTCAGGGAAAAAGAGTATAGCCTTTACGGTGGATTGATGTATCTTGACCCCGGTTTGAATATGATTTATAACCGGCGCTTTTCTTCCAAGTGCTTCATTTAATTTCTTAGCCTTTCTTGTCTTGATTTCTCTTCATATGAACCTCTTGTTTCATCAAGTGCTTCTTTAAAGTATGTCCACGCATTCCTCCTTCCCTTTAACCTTCATCATGAGATTTAAAGAGAAATTTTAAAGTACATGTCGTGGGGATTAAGAAACAAATAAATGAAATCATAGAGTTTGCAAATGAGAGATTTAAAGCCTAAGAAACAAACTTGGACTAAGATAATGGTTTTAACAAGTTTAAAATGGGATAGAGTTTAGAGAGTAGCCTTTTTGTAAGTGAACAAGGCTTGCTTGCTGTGGCTCTTTTGAGGTTTCAATTCTTCATGTGTGTACCCATTGAGACTTCCTCTTACGGTCACAACTTTGAATGAAATCGCCTTATTTGAGTCTCGCCATTTGCAGCCTTGTTTCATCCTTCTTTGACACCATTTTCCTTCTTGTTTTATGCGCCATTCTTTGCATCTAAGACCTCTCTTCTTAAATCTACCTATAAGGGATTTCAGAAAACAATGAGAGATAAGTATAGTTTAGATGACAAGTTAGTTAGCTAAACAAAGGAGAAAAAGGTCTTTTTAAACACTTATTCATAGCTTAATCAAATTGAACCAAGCTAAGCTACTGATTTTAGGAATTCATTTCCAATTGATTTAAAGCATATGAACTTCAATTTGCAAATTCAGTTTGCAATTCAATTTATTAACTACTCCTAGGCTTTCTAGTCTACTGATTTTAGCATCTAAAAAAGTTCCAAGTGAATTTCAATTGTCTAAGCATATTGAAATAGATTAAGGTATAGAAATAGCCTGATTTTGGAGTGGCCTTGATTTGGCTTTGAATTTGATTCTTCAACTCCCCCATAGCCTTAGGCTTCTACAAACGCTTTGGATTGATTCATAGTCTACCATTGGGTTTCCTCTCCACTAAACATTCCACCATATCCACCTTAGGAACCGCAATCTTCAGGTCAGCCTCTTCGGTCTGTCTCTTCAAGTCAGCCCGGTAAAACTAGGTTGGGCTTGTCTTGTGGTCTCTGAAGCTTGATTGTTATCTTGATCAAACTCCAAGCTTGTTGATGTGTCTTCTTAAACCTCGCATCTTCTTCTTGAGATAGCACATGAGCTCAACACCATCAGCTTTTAAACAAGAGATGGTGAGAGATTAGAGTATAGAGAATAAAACCAAAAATTATAGAGAATTTAGAGATTATAGAGAATATGAAGTATTTAGAGAATGGAGAATTAGTAACTAGAGTTTAGAGTATTAGAAATAAGAGTATAATGGAGAATAAGAGAATAGAAATTTTGGACATTGACAAGAGTTTGCTCTTTCTTTATTCTTCAACATCTCTGATTTTTGGGAACTTTAAATATTCATCATGAACTTTGAAGAAAACCAGTAACAATCCAGAGTGTTTATCGAGTTTTGCTCAAGATTTCTTATGGACAGAGACTTGGCTCTGTTTTCTTGAGTTTAGGGGAAGCAAATGGCAGCCAAGAACACTAATAATCGCAAGACTATGATGTTTCAATGGCTGGAACAGAATGGAACCGATGGAAAATTGATTTCCCCAACGATTTAACACAAGTACTCATGGAATAACACGTGAACAAGTTGTTTCCCATGAGCTTTAATCAACTAGGACCACGAAATAACACAAATTTTAGTGTTTTTCATGGTTTTAAAGAAAAGAAAACTAGACCAAAGATCTCCACCATGTAAAAGTTATTATTCATTTGATAAAACTAAGGTTGAAGACTTTAGACTTTTAGATCTATTCCCTCCCTCAAGCTTGGTCTAGGATCTCCAATAAAGACCAAAACAAATGAATCCAAGCTTGCACACAAATGGAAGAGAATAGAACAAAAACAGAGAACTTCACTATTGTCCTCTTAGATGAGTCATTGGACAATATGAAGAACACAAAAACATAAATGAGAATTGAGTTTTAGGTGGAACCAAGAGAACCTTGCTCTGATACCATGTTGGAATTCATGAGATTAAGCTCATGAATGGAGGATACAATCAACTTGTGATTGAATCCTCTTAAACCCACACAAATAACTCATTCTCAAGATTAAGAGGAGACCATCAACTTGTGACAGAATTCACTCATTAGAGCTTGATAGATCAGAGATTACTAGAGAATAACTTTATCCTAACAAGGATAATAGCTCTAGTATGAATCTAGATTCGAAATAAGCATCACAACACTTGTAGTTTGTGTGCTATGAGGAAAACGAATCTATGAATCAATTAGCTAGAGATTAAGCAAGTAAATAAGAGATTAAAAGAGTTTAGTGAGGTGTTGATGAAGTGATTAGGCTGCCTTAAGGGCAGCCTTCTACAACCAAAGCCTCCTAAGTTCTACATTTAGAGAATAAGTGAAAATAAATAAAGGAGAAAGGAGATCACTTCTTATTGTCTTTAAAATCAGATTTACAACTATATATAGAGGAAATGGATGACAACATAAAGTGAGAAATGTTGACATTTTGATGACATTTCCTTTATGGTTGGTGGGAAGATAAGATGCCTTGAGGATAAGATGCTTTGAAGATAAGGTTGTACTTTGTACCTTCTGTACGGATGTGTACTTGGCTGTATCATCCGTACAGTCCGTACACAATCCAGGAAATGCACAACTTATCTCATACTCCGGACTGTCCTTATGTACTTGTCTGTACAAGTCCGTACAAGTCCGTACATGTCCGTACACAACCCGGGAAATGCACATTTTGATCAATAATCACCACCTTCTTCTCCCTTTAGAAGTTCTTGAGGTGATCTTCAGCCTCTTCCTCTACTTTTCTTCTTCCACTCTAATAGTCAAGAGCCAAGTCAGCCAGTCCTAAGAAGAAGTGAAAGAGAGAAAAGTGACCCATCTACTTGGAAAGAGAAGAGGGTCTATTACAATTGTGAAGTTGTTCCTCATCTTATTCAAGTCGTGTGTTTTCTTGCCTTTATACCTTCGGATCATCAAGCATTTCTAGTCAAGATTTAATCAAGATATGATTCGTAAGAGTTATTAAGAAGCAATGGAGAGTGAAGAATGGACAGAGGCAGTTGATGACGAGGTAGGAGCAATGATGAAGAATGAGACTTGGTATGAGGCTGATTTACCCAAAGGAAAGAAAGCTTCGAGTTCAAAGTGGGTATTCGCAATCAAGCATTTGAGCAATGGAGACATAGAAAGATACAAGGCTCGTTTAGTAGCTAGGGGATTCACTCAAACCTATGGAGAAAACTTCACGGATACTTTTGCACCCGTTGCCAAGCTTCATACGGTTAGAGTTGTTCTCTCTATAGGTACTAACCTTTCATGGGATTTGTGGCAAATGGATGTGAAGAATGCTTTCTTACAAGGAGAACTAGAAGAAGAAGTGTATATGACCCCTCCTCAGGGTTTAGAGAAGACGGTTACTCCAGGAAAGGTTTTGAGACTCAAGAAAGCTATCTATGGGCTAAAGCAATCTCCAAGAGCTTGGTATAGAAAACTAAGCATGACTCTAATGGAAATAGGTTTTACAAGATCAGAATCTGATCATACTCTCTTTACTCTACACGGATCAAAGGGGCTAGTTGTTGTTTTAGTGTATGTGGATGACTTGATCATAACCGGAGACAACAAAGAAGGAATCCAAGACACTAAAGACTATCTCAATTCTGTGTTTGACATAAAGGATCTTGGAGAACTCAAGTATTTCCTTGGAATTGAAGTGTGTAGGTTCTCGGATGGAATCTTTATCTCACAAAGGAAGTATGTCTTGGATCTACTAGGTGAAACATAAATGATGGAGGCAAAACCAGCCAAAACTCCTCTTGAAGAAGGTTATAAAACTAGTCGGATTGGAGAGAAGGAAGACGAGCTGTTTGAAGATGCATATAAGTATAGAAGACTAGTTGGAAAGCTCATCTATCTCACTCTCTGATATGATCATGCCAAGCACAAAGAGCTTAGAACGTGGGGAAGTGCTTGAACCAGTGGAGCACCATGAACCTGAGCTCGAACCAGAGGGAGCTAAGCTTGTAGCTGAGGATTCACTTGAAGATGAGGATGTTGTGGCTGTACTAGCTCTGGTCTTGATACAAACTTGAATAAATTCAGCAAATGGGAAAAGTGACTCGATTGTACTCTTTTTCCCTTGTCAAGTTTTGTCCCAATGGGTTTTCTTAACAAGGTTTTTAATGAGGCAATTGTTTCACTTCACCATAGCCCATTTGTTGAAACCAAAAGCCCAAGGCCTTTAACAACAATAAAAAACGTCCAAGGCAGGAGAAGAGTCAAGTTTTTTTATTCAAACTGATTTTTAATGCTTTGTGTTTTCAAGAACAGGCTTGTAAGTTGTTCCAAGGCTTGTTCTCTCTTTATATATTCTATAATCTGTTTCCAAACGTTTTGATCTATCTTTTTATCAAAATCTCTTTCAAGTTAGATCATTGTTGGTGTGTAATATCCAGCAAACAAGTTCGATCTCCTTGGTTCGTAATATCCTTAGAATCGATCTGGAATATCAGGAGTTTTCCGCAGCTTCTGTGTGACCGTTCAATCCACATCCCTTGTCTTTGAAGCTTTATGGTTTCACAGCAGCAAGGCCTATCCCTTTTCTCAACTTAAGAGTGACGATCTTAGGAGAATTCTATCAAGCTTTATGTTTTTGTATCTGTTTGGTATTATTAACTTCATCGTTACTGGTGACTTTTATGTTTTTGTTTCAGGGAAGATGTTTGATCACGAAGTCTATTATGACCAGAGCATATGTGATGAGGAAGATGATTACCTCGAGGAGTTATGGTCTGAAAGTGAAGAACGGAATGTTCATGAATTAGGCAGAGAAGAACTTGAGCCTGAACCCCCAGATTTTGTTCGATATAGTTCAAGCCAGAAAATGTGGTATGAAGAAGAATATGCAGGCCAAGGAGAACTTAAATTCAAGCAACCAGATAACACAAGGAGTTCAACATGGAGCAAACCAGATCAAACTTCTCACACTCTTAAATCATTGGTTCATTTTAATTCTTATCATCAATCTCCTAATTGTTAGTTTAAGTGCGGAATGAGTGTTTGAGAGTGTAAGAGATTGAATCTAAGCTAAAGAGTATTCAAGAGAGAAGAAGTATAAGAAAACATTAGAGAGAGTTTTAGCAAAGTATATTGCTTAGATTTAGTCATCAGTGTTACAAGATGAACATATATATATCAGACATTGGCATATAGCCGTTAGGAGCTGATCTACACAAAAGAAGATATTTACCTCCTTGTGGTCCATGGACAATGACACCTTAGATACTTCCAAAATGGTTGGTGAGCAACTTGATGCCAATCTGATCTGATCCTATCTCCAACAGCTCTGTGTTCTTTGTCCTTCATCTTGTACCACCTTTGTACTTATGTACTTGTGTCCTTGTGTCCGGATGTGTACTTGGACCGTACATGTCCGTACGTCCGTATCATCCGTACAACTACAAAAAATATGCACAATGATCAATACTCCCCCTCAAGTTTAGCCATAGGAACTTTGACTAAACTTGGAAGACCCGAGATGCATCTCCTCATTAAAAACCTAAGTATAGAAAACCACATGGGAAAAACCATACTTAGGGAAAAAGAGTGAGATGTCTCTCGGATAGGGGACTTGATCAAGGCTGTGATAGGGAGATGAGTCCAAGTCTGCCATAGATGTTGTTGCAAACCTTAAGACTCGCTCCCTTCGTGAAAATATCAGCAAGTTGATCTTCACTTCTTATGTAACTTGGAAGTGTTATTCCTTGCTGTATCTTCTCTCGGATTTTGTGACAATCTAACTCGATGTGTTTGGTTCGTTCATGCAGCACCGAGTTGGTTGCGATGTGAATTGCAGCTTGATTATCACAATGCATCGTGATAGGAGTAACTTGATCAATTCCTAAGCATTTGAGAAGACCTTTGAGCCAAACAAGCTCATTTGTTAACTTCTTCATGGTTCTATATTCTACCTCTGCGGTTGAGTCCGAGACCACCTTTTGCTTCTTGGTTTTCCAAGTTACTAGATTACCTCCGATGAAGGTGCAATAGCCGGTGGTAGATTTGCGATCATTCCTATCCCCGGCCCAATCCGCATCACAATAGCCAACAATCGCGGTGTTATCATTCTTTCCCATCCAAATGCCTTGATCAACACTGCCTTTTATATACCTTAGTATTCTGTCCACCATGCTCCAATGATAAACCGTGGGAGCCTTCATGTGTTGACTGACTTGGTTAACCGCACAACAAAGGTCCGGACGTGTGAGAGTCAAGTAGATCATCTTCCCAACAATTCTTCTATATTTCGCAGCATCCTCAAATAGATCATCTACTTGCTCCCCCTTTCGGCTAACCTTGTAACCATCTTCAAGTGGTGTTTTTGCGGGTTTGGCTTCCAACTTATCGGTCTCCTTTAGTAGATCATTTGCACACTTTCTTTGAGAAAGGAAAAGACCATCCGAGAAGCTACATATCTCAATGCCAAGAAAGTATTTGAGCTCTCCAAGATCTTTGATATCAAACACCGAATTGAGATATTCCTTTGTGTATTGTATTCCTCCCTTGTTATCCCCGGTTACGATTAAATCATCTACATAAACAAGCACCACAACTATCCCTTGAGGTCCTTGGAGAGTAAAGAGCGTATGATCGGATTGAGACTTCTTGAAGCCTTTCTCCATGAGTGTCATACTTAACTTCCTATACCAAGCCCTTGGAGATTGCTTGAGACCGTAGATATCTTTCTTCAATCTCAATACTTTTCCCGGAGCAACCATCTTCTCTAAACCAGAAGGAGGAGTCATGTAGACTTCTTCTTGTAACTCTCCTTGTAGGAATGCATTCTTGACATCCATTTTCCATAAATCCCATGACAGATTAGTGGCTATTGAGAGGACAACTCGAACCGTATGAAGTTTGGCTACGCGTGCAAATGTATCTGTGAAGTCTTCTCCATATGTTTGAGTGAATCCTCTTGCCACTAGCCTTGCCTTGTATCTTTCTATATCACCATTACTCAAGTGTTTAATTGTGAAAACTCATTTGGAGCTCACGGCCTTCTTTCCTTGAGGGAGATCCGTCTCATACCAAGTATCATTTTTCACCATAGCTCCCACTTCGTCATCAACCGCATTGCCCCATACCTCTTCTTCCATAGCCTCTTCATAACTCCTTGGTATGATATCTTGGTCAAGTTTTCCAAGAAACGCTTGATAATCTTGTGGTAAGAATGCTAGAGAGCATGTGGCTTGAATCGGATGAGCAACAACTTCACAATTAAAGTAAACCCTCTTTTGCTTCCATGTAGATGGATCACTCCTTTCCGTTGTGCTCCTTCTTAGACTTGGCTGTACCGGTATAGGATCATCTTGAGGATATATGGTTTCTTCATTTCTATCTTCTCCTAATTCTGCCGAATATGGAGCTTCATTTTCCAAAGTTGCTTCTTCCATCTCTGGTTCTTCTTGATCTTGACCAATACTCTCATTTATGTTTTGAGTATGGCTTGGATCAATTTGTGTAGCCATCGGTGGTTCACTTGGAGATACACTCGGCATGGTCTGCGTTCCTCTTTGCTTGACCGGAATATTTGTATTTCCAAGATGATCAAGTAGAAATCTCAAGCTCAATGTTCTGTCGGATGATGAGGCTAGATCTTATAAGTCTTCCCAATCTTTCTTCTCAAAGTAGCTTTGATCTTCAAAGAACTTGACGTCTCTTGACACATATGTCCGGTTGCGCTAGGATTGTAGCATTTATAACCTTTTTGAGTTGTTGAATAGCCTAGAAACACACATCGATTGCTCTTTGCATCCAGCTTCTTTCTAAGATCTCCGGGTACTAAAACAAAACAAACACAACCAAACACTCTTAGATGTTCAATAGATGGACGAGTTTGATTGAGTACCTCAAATGGACAAATGTCTTCTATAATCTTTGTTGGGGTTCGGATAATAAGATAACATGCCATCATCACCACATCTCCCCAATACCTCTTTGGTACTTTCATGTGAAACATCATTGATCTAGATACCTCCATTAGATGGCGGTTCTTTCTCTCGGCCACTCCATTTTGTTGTGGAGTGTATGGGCAGCTTGTTTGATGGATTATGCCGTGTCTAGATAGGTATTTTTTGAACCTATTGCTTGTATATTCTCCTCCATTATCTGTTCTAAGAATCTTAATCTTTGCATTGTATTGGTTAGTCACATAGTTTTGAAAACTAAGAAATGCATCAAACACACGATCTTTAGAAGGCAATAGAGTAACCCAAGTATATTTCGATTTTTCATCTATGAAAGTCACAAAATACTTGTTATTGTCTAAACGATAATTGAAATTGCAAGCTTGTGAAGTAGTCGGTGAAACACCATCAAAAACATAGAGTTCATCCTTAGTTCCCCCTTCACCGATTACTTTACCGGACTCAATATCCTGAAAATAGACATCATTAGGACCAAAGATTGCATAACAATTAAGATCACTAGTAGCTCGTTTAACAGATAAAATGTTAGATTGAAACTTAGGCATATAAATTGCTGTAGATTCTTTATCAAACAATCTCAAATTCCCTATGCCTTTAATTGGAACTTGATCACCATTTGCAATTATAACACTCCCTTTTGTTGGTTCTATATTGTTAAGTAAGGTTGCACTACTAATCATGTGATGGGATGCACCAGAATCAACAATAAGAGAACTAGAAGGTTTATGAGTTAAGAAACTGGTACCAGACTCTTTAAGTGATGCAATGGACTTGAGGAGTGCTTCAAGATCAACCTTGCGCACATAGTCTCCGGATGCACCATTGTCTCCGGTCCTTGAGGATCCAGCTTGGTTGTGATCGTCCTGAACATGAGAAACATTTTCTCTTGGTGCACCATATCTTGGACCAAACGAAACTGGTCTCAAATGTGGATGGAGAATCCAACATTTTTCTTTAGAATTCCCCATGCGCTAACAATGCGCACATTCTTTAAACTTTCTATCTGGAGGCTTGTAAACACCCTTGTTTGCCATTGGAAGTTCCCCCTTTCCACTAAACAAGCCAAGAGAACCTTGTCCCTTTGAATTTGCGCACACACCTCGTCAAGACTTGGCAGCTTATCGGCACGAAGGATATGCTTGATGAGGTCGTTGAACGTCGGATGGAGAGTAAGAAGCAAGCCAAAGACCTTGTCTTGCTCTTTTCGTTCAGCAAGAATGAAGGGATCCATGGTACTGGGTCTTAGCATCTCAAGTTCAGCCCAAAGAGACCGAAATTTGCCAAAGTGTTTAGTGAATTCCAAGTCTTCTTGGCTCAAGTCATTTATTGCCCTCTTCACTTCAAAGACTCGGGAGAGGTTGGAAATGTTGCCGTAGACATTCTTGAGTGTTTCCCATAGCTCACTTGAGGTTTCACAATAACAGTAAGCTTCAAGGATAGAGCCTTCAAGTGAGTTTTGAAGAATAGCCAGCACTGTTTGATCTTCTTGAAACCATTTGGCTTTCTTGGCAGTTGCTGCCTCTTCTTCCTCTTCCTCACTACTTTCTTCCTCTTCGACTTTTTGAGAAAGATCAATGTGGTTCCAAAGACCACGACCACAAAGGGCAATCTTAGTGGTTCTTGACCACAACAAATAGTTTCCCCCTTTAAGGGTCACCGGAATAACAACAAGTTTGGAATTTTCTATTTCTTGAGAAAGTCTCAAAAACAGTATGGACACTTAGAAAAGCTTGAGAAAGGGTTGGAGAATGAGATTTCTCTTAAGAATCAAGCTGAAATTGGTGTTTTGAACCGTTTCAAAAGAGAACAAACCAAGAAAGTAAAAAAATGTAAGAGTTTGTGAATGATGCCGAAACAAAAGTGAAAGAGTTTTGGACAGAAACTGAGTGAAAAGAGTAGGAAATGAAGAACAAAGGCTATTATCCACCGGATAATAGCAAAAAAATTGGAAACTTTTGACGAATCCTTGAAAAACAGAATGAAGAACAAGTGTAGAAGAGATTTAGTGAAGTTTAAGAGATCTTTATGAGTATGAAAGTTTCAGAATCAGAACCTAGGACTGTGATACCATGCTAGTTTAAGTGCGGAATGAGTGTTTGAGAGTGTAAGAGATTGAATCTAAGCTAAAGAGTATTCAAGAGAGAAGAAGTATAAGAAAACATTAGAGAGAGTTTTAGCAAAGTATGTTGCTTAGATTAAGTCATAAGTGTTACAAGATGAACATATATATATCAGACATTGGCATATAGCCTTTAGGAGCTGATCTACACACAAGAAGATATTTTCCTCCTTGTGGTCCATGGACAATGACACCTTAGATACTTCCAAAATGGTTGGTGAGCAACTTGATGCCAATCTGATCTGATCCTATCTCCAACAGCTCTATGTCCTTTGTCCTTCATCTTGTACCACCTTTGTACTTGTGTACTTGTGTCCTTGTGTCCGGATGTGTACTTGGACCGTACATGTCCGTACGTCTGTACCATCCGTACAACTACACAAAATATGCACAATGATCAATACTAATAACATTCAACTCTATGCGTTTTCAGGAAAAAGAAACTATCTAGAGTGGGAAAGAAACATGGAAGACTGGTTTTACTACAACTACATCAGGAAGGAGAAAAGATTGGCTTGTGCAATTGACCAGCTTACAGGAGAAGCGTATAAGTGGTGGTTGAGAACCAAAGATGGTCACAGATACTACAAGGAGCCAACTATCATCACTTGGGATCATCTCAAGAAGCTACTAGGAGATCAGTATGCGCCAAAGCGCAAGAACAAAGTCCAAACAACTGCAAAACTTCTAAGAAAGAAGGTCACAGCCTCAACAGATTCAAAGCGTGAAAAATCAGTAAATAAGAAGACTAACCATGGCAAAGAAACCAGCCTCCGCAACAACGACAAGCTGTTGATAGAAACGCTTACAACTCGCATGGAGCAGAAGATGAATAAAAAAATTAATGCGTTTCGTCAGGAGCGAGAGCAACAGAGGCAATCATGTGCTAAAACGGATCATAAAAAGTTGACTCAACCAGAACTAAGTTCACCTCCATTTGAACCACAAGGGAAGCACACTCAAGCTAAGTCTTCCGACCCTTTGAAATTACTAGAAGCAATTTGTTATGAGTGTCTAAACAGTGGGCACTATGCTATAGAATGTCCAACTAAGAGGGTAACCAATCACACATCTCTAGAACTGAAAAAGAATAGTTTTAATGAGAGTGATGGTTTTGTTAGTTTTAATCTTAATGTCCTTAGTGCTCGTATAATACACTTGTCTCGGTCAAAAGACATTGATGCAGATTCAGGTTCTGGAGAGAAGCAATTGGACATGAATCTAGACATACAAAAGAAGCTCATGGAGCAAAAAGAAGAACTAACTTTGATCATGGATCAGATGCAAAGTTGTAGAACTGAAATCACTAATCAAGCTAAGGTAAGTGATCCCCTGAACCAAGTTGTTTTCAATAGCTCTCATGACGTGATAACACTCTTGCCTTCTAAAAAAAAAACTGAAAAAGGTATAGGTGAAAAGGAGAAACGTTCTGAAACACGTAGTTCACTTATTTGTCCAAAAGAAGCGTTTGAGCAACCTACACTTGAACCACGTTCACCACCTGATCTCGCTTTAAGGGAAATAATTATGACAGTTGACTACATGCAACACCTTTTGCTTGGCTCCAAAATAAGTGAAACTCATAACCTGGTTCAAGATTGGCACGATTTCATAACAGGTCATAGTTTCAAATCTTCTAAAATTCTCTACTTCAAGTATAATGCACTTGTTCTTTCCCATGAGGGCTCAAAAAGGAACAGGAACCATGGAGAACCATAATACTTAGGAGAAGTAACAATGAGGAGGAGCACATTTGAGGTTCAACTCCAAGATTTGCTACAGCCTCAATCCATCCGAAGAGGACCTAGAACAGGAACCATAAGTGTGGTTGGAGATTTCACTAGAAGCGATGCAATATGGATTCATGGAGAGGGGCTCACGTGTTCTAATCAAATCAAGGAGAAACCACCAGACCAGGAGCATGGGAAAGTAGCCAAAGCTTCATCAATGTTCAAATATGAACCACCAGATGCATTACTTATCCTCATATTAAACTACAACAACCAGCAAGGTAAGCCTTTAAAACTTTCACCAAATTCTTGGTATACTTTTTCTTGTTTTGATACAGGTTATGGGGAATACAAAGAGAAGATTAATTGGTCGAGAAGAGTTCCCACTGATCTAGAAC
The DNA here is from genome assembly GCA_900128785.1 of Arabis alpina. Lineage (NCBI taxonomy): Eukaryota > Viridiplantae > Streptophyta > Magnoliopsida > Brassicales > Brassicaceae > Arabis > Arabis alpina. The sequence continues at coordinate 6,906,242 of LT669789.1, read as the reverse complement.
AAGTCCTGCGCCATGAATGGACACCCACAATCATAATACGAGCCAGAGACAAAGAACTTGAACTCACTAAGGTAAGTATCTTTGTTCTCAAGAATCCTTTGATCCCTAATCACACATATATGATTGGCTTGTCTTTGTCAAAAGAGCCAAATACAGGAGAGTAGCCTTGCAGCGCACAAGAAGAATTGAAAAGAGAGAGGATGATATGATCATGCCAAGCACAAAGAGCTTAGAACGTGGGGAAGGGCTTGAACCAGTAGAGCACCATGAACCTGAGCTCGAACCAGAAGGAGCTAAGCTTGTAGCCGAGGATTCACTTGAAGATGAGGACGTTGTGGCTGTACTAGCTCTGGTCTTGATACAAACTTGAATAAATTCAGCAAATGGGAAAAGTGACTCGATTGTACTCTTTTTCCCTTGTCAAGTTTTGTCCCAATGGGTTTTCTTGACAAGGTTTTTAATGAGGCAATTGTTTCACTTCACCATAGCCCATTTGTTGAAACCAAAAGCTCAAGGCCTTTAACAACAATAAAAAACGTCCAAGGCAGGAGAAGAGTCAAGCTTTTTATTGAAACTGATTTTTAATGCTTTGTGTTTTCAAGAACAGCCTTGTAAGTTGTTCCAAGGCTTGTTCTCTCTTTATATATTCTATAATCTGTTTCCAAACGTTTTTATCTATCTTTTTATCAAAATCTCTTTCAAGTTAGATCATTGTTGGTGTGTAATATCCAGCAAACAAGTTCGATCTCTTTGGTGCGTAATATCCTTAGAATCAATCTGGAATATCAGGAGTCTTCCGCAGCTTCTGTGTGACCGTTCAATCCACATCCCTTGTCTTTGAAGCTTTCTGGTTTCACAGCAGCAAGGCCTATCCCTTTTCTCAACTTAAGAGTGACGATCTTAGGAGAACTCTATCACTCTCACTAGACCAGACTTGTGTTTTGCGGTGAATCAAGTTAGCCAACACATGAAAGCTCCTACTATCTATCATTGGAGTATGGTTGAAAGGATACTTAGATATCTCAAGGGAAGCTTTGGCCAAGGTGTTTGGATGGGAAAGAACAACAACACCGATTTAGTTGGATATTGTGATGCAGATTGGGCTGGTGATCGGAATGATAGGAAATCTACAACCGGCTATTGCACATTCATTGGAGGCAACTTGGTTACTTGGAAGACTAAGAAGCAGAAGATAGTGTGGGACTCAAGTGTAGAAGATAGTGTCAGACTCAAGTGCAGAAGCTGAATATAGAGCTATGAAGAAGCTCACAAATGAACTTGTTTGGCTTAAGGGACTACTTGAGTGTTTAGGCTTCAAGAATGATGAACCGATCACTATGCATTGTGATAACCAAGCTGCCATTCACATTGCATCCGACTCAGTGTTTCATGAGAGAACAAAGCACATTGAGCTTGATTAATAAGATCTTCCTAGATCGATACTCTGAGATTGAGAATAAACTGAAAACGTGATGATTGAATTTGTGATGGTGAATGGAAGTTGAATGGTTGAAGGATAGCATAGAAGCTTGCGGAAGAACTTCTGGATATCGACTCGGTATCTCTGGATATTACACACCAAAGAAATCAAGGGTTTTGCTGGATATTACACACCAACAAGATGATCTTCTTAGAAAAAGTTTTTGATAAAAAGAAAGATGAGTTTTCTGATCTCAGAAACAAAGAGATATAAAGGGAAGAGAGGAGAAGTCTAGAAAATGTAAATAACACTTATTACTAACTTTGACTAATAATAATGAGATCAAGACCACGTTTTTTTGGCTCATCCTTTAATGGCCTTGAGTCTGATCAACAAATGGATGATGGATGATTTGAAGTGATACATAAGCCTCATTAAAAACCTCCTTTGGAAAACCCAATGGGACAAAACCAAAGGTAGAGAAATAGAGTGCAAATGCATCACTTGTCCATTTGTTGATGTTCTTGAGCTTGTATCAAAACCAGAGTGGTTAGGATCACATCTTCCTCTGCCTGTTGGAATTCATGAGATTAAGCTCATGAATGGAGGATACAATCAACTTGTGATTGAATCCTCTTAAACCCACACAAATAACTCATTCTCAAGATAAAGAGGAGACCATCAACTTATGATGGAATTCACTCATTAGAGCTTGATAGAACTATGTATACTAGATAGTAAACAGATCATAACCAGTATATTTAGCTATAGTATGAAACTATATCCGTTATAAGCATCACAACACTTATAGTTTGTGTGCTATGTAAAGAACGGATCTATGAATCAATTAGCTAGAGGTTTAAGAGATTAAATAAGAGATTAAGAAGAGTTTAGTGAAGTGTTTGAGAAGTGACAAGGCTGCCTTAAGGGCAGCCATTCTACAAAAGCAAACTACTTAAAGATTACATTGAAAGATTAAGCTAATTACTTAAGAGAGAAAGATATCACTTCTTATTATCAATGTTATAGATTCAAGTGGCATTACAAGTGTTTATATGGAGAACCAAAGGCTTATAGCCATTACATGAGGAGCCTTTACTTTTCAAAATACTTTGAAAAGATTCCTTAAAGATAAGGTTGCAAGTGGTCTCCTTATCCCTTGTCTTCTTCCTTCTCCAATTCTGATCCATATGCCACGGTCATATTCTTCTTTGAATCTTATTTATTCAAACACAAGTATCCAACGGCTCCTTGTACCTTCTGTACGGATGTGTACTTGGCCGTACAGCCCGTACAGTCCGTACGCAATACGGGAAATGCCTTCAAAGTCCGGATTGTTGCTTCGGTCTGTACTTGTCCGTACATGTCCGTACATGTCCGTGTTGCTTGGAGAAGTTTGGCCATGTCTTGATAGCATCGGCCTTAACTCTCCTTGATAGACTTCCTCCTTAATACTGTCTTGCTCAAGTGATTAAGTAGTCCACCAATGGCTTGGTTGAACAACTTAGTTCTAGATCGAGTCATCGGTCCTCTTGGTGCGACCAAAACGTCCGGTTCATGCTCCATATCCTCAGTGATGTCCATGATCATATCATTCCCTCCCTCTTGAGAAGGATTTGTCCTCAAATCTGTTCCATCTTCAATAAATGGAACTAAATCAGAAACATTGAAACTAGAACTTACATTATACTTACCTTGTAGATCAAGCTGATAAGCATTGTCACTGATCCTTCTTGTTATTTCGAATGGACCGTCGATTCTTGGCATCAGTTTGGACTTCCTTTCTGCTGGGAACAGTTCCTTCCTCAAATGAACCCATACGAGGTCGCCAACCTCAAAGATCACTCTACGTCTGCCTTTATTTGCTTGTTTAACATAAAGTTTTGTTTTCTCTTCTATGTTTCTCTGAGCCTTCTGATGGATCTGCTGAACCAATTCAGCCTTCTTTTTCCCATCAATACTAGTTCTTTCACTCACAGTTAAAGGGATTAGATCCAAAGGAGATATGGGATTGAACCCATAAACAATTTGAAATGGAGAATACTTAGAAGCAGAATGCACAGCATGGTTGTAAGCAAATTCAATATGAGGCAAACAATCTTCCCAAGTCCTAAGGTTCTTTTTAATCAAAGCACGCAAAAGTGTTCCCAATGTTCTATTAACCACTTCAGTTTGGCCATCAGTTTGAGAGTGGCATGTAGTAGAAAATAGTAGCTTAGTCCCTAACTTAGACCATAAGGTTTTCCTGAAATAGCTAAGAAACTTAGTGTCTCTATCAGAAACAATAGTTTTAGGCATTCCATGTAAACGAACTATTTCCCTAAAGAACAATTCAGCTACATGTGAAGCATCATCAGTTTTATGACAAGCAATGAAATGTGCCATTTTCGAAAACCTATCAACTACAACGAATATAGAATCTTTTCCAGTCTTAGTTTTAGGCAATCCAAGCACAAAATCCATCGATATATCATTTCAGGGATGAGTAGGAATGGGTAAAGGAGTATACAAACCGTTTGGTTGAACCTTTGGTTTGGCTTGTTTGCAGGTAACACACCTACCACAGATCCTCTCGACATCTCTCCTCATATGTGGCCAATGGAAGTGATCCTTCATCACCTCAAGCGTCTTAGCAATGCCAAAATGTCCCATCAGTCCTCCTCCATGAGCTTCCCTAACAAATAAATCTCGAAGGGGACAATTAGGTACACACAAGCGGTTCTCATAGAAGAGAAACCCATCTTTTATGTTGTAATGACCTGAAGCAAACTTCAAACAAGATTTATATATTTCTTGAAAATATGGATCACTTTCATAAAGCTCTTTTATTTGTTCGAAACCCAATACCTTAGCATCAAGAGTAGAGAGTAAAGTGTACCTTCGAGATAATGCATCGGCAACTACATTATCTTTACCTTGTTTGTATTTGATGACATAAGGAAATGTCTCAATGAATTCAACCCACCTGGTGTGCCTCTTGTTGAGCTTTTGCTGACCCTTCAAATGCTTGAGAGACTCGTAGTCAGTATGTATAACAAACTCCTTAGGCCATAAGTAGTGTTGCCATGTTTGCAAAGCTCGAACTAAAGCATACAACTCCTTATCGTAAGTTGGATAGTTCAAGGTAGCTCCTCCAAGCTTTTCGCTAAAATAAGCAATAGGCTTCTTTTCCTGCATCAACACAGCACCAATACCTATACCAGACGCATCATATTCGATTTCAAAATCTTAAGAAAATCTGGTAAGATCAAAAGAGGTGCATGAGTAAGCTTCTCTTTAAGGTTTTGAAATGCTTCTTCTTGTGCTTCTCCCCATTTGAACCCAACGTCTTTCTTGATAACTTCAGTGAGTGGAGCTGCTAAGGTGCTAAAATCTTTCACAAAGCACCTATAGAATCCAGCAAGTCTATGAAAGATCCTTACTTCACCTACTGTTTTTGGAATAGGCCATTCTTTAATAGCTTCACTTTCTTTTTATCAAATTTAACTCCATCAGCACTCACAACAAAGCCTAAAAACACGAGGTTATCTATACAAAAAGTACATTTCTTCAGATTAGCATAGAATTTTTCCTTCTAAGCACACTTAAAACAGATTCTAGGTGATTAACATGCTCTTTTAAGGTTTTGCTGTAAATTAAGATATCATCAAAGTAAACAACCACAAAAACTCAAATGAAAGCTCTAAGAATATGATTCATTAATCTCATGAATGTACTAGGTGTTGGAATTCATGAGATTAAGCTCATGAATGGAGGATACAATCAACTTGTGACTGAATCCTCTTAAACCCACACAAATAACTCATTCTCAGGATTAAGAGGAGACCATCAACTTGTGATGGAATTCACTCATTAGAGCTTGATAGAACCGAGATTACTATAGAGTAATTCGATCCTAACAAGTAGAATAGCTCTAGTATGAAGCTAGATTCGTTATAAGCATCACAACACTTGTAGTTTGTGTGCTATGGAGAAACTGAATCTATAAGATCATTAAGCTAGAGTAAAGCAAGTAAATAAGAGATTAAAAGAGTTTAGTGAGGTGTTTATGAAGTGATTAGGCTGCCTTTAGTAAGTTCTACATTTAGAGAATAAGTGAAAATAAACAAAGGAGAAAGGAGATCACATCTTATTATCTTTAGAATCAGATCTACAACTATATATAGAGGAAATGGATGACAACATAAAGTGAGAAATGTTGACATTATGATGACATTTCCTTTATGGTTGGTGGGAAGATAAGATGCCTTGAGGATAAGATGCTTTGAAGATAAGGTTGTACCTTGTACCTTCTGTACGGATGTGTACTTGGCCGTACCATCCGTACAGTCCGTATACAATCCGGGAAATGCACAACTTATCTGATACTCAGGACTGTCCTTATGTACTTGTCCGTACAAGTCCGTACATGTCCGTACAAGTCCGTACATGTCCGTACAAGTCCGTACACAACCCGGGAAATGCACATCTTTGATCAATAATCACCACCTTCTTCTCCCTTTAGAAGTTCTTGAGGTGATCTTCAGCCTTGTCTTTATAACTTCGGCCTTGACTCTCCTCTTCTTCTTCTTTTTGGTCGTGGTGGTGATCGGCCTCTTCAGCCTCTTCCTCTACTTTTCTTCTTCCACACTAATACTCCCCCGCAAGCTTGGTCGTCGAGACGCCAAAGGCCAGCGGCCAAAGGACCAAAGGCCAAGATTACCAACCGCAAATGACTACCTCATTAAAAACCTCAACAAGGAAAACCTCATGGGATAAAACCTTGCTAAGGGAAAAAGAGTATAGCCTTTACGGTGGATTGATGTATCTTGACCCCGGTTTGAATATGATTTATAACCGGCGCATTTCTTCCAAGTGCTTCATTTTATTTCTTAGCCTTTCTTGTCTTGATTTCTCTTCATATGAACCTCTTTGTTTCATCAAGTGCTTCTTTAGAGTATGTCCACGTATTCCTCCTTCCCTTTAACCTTCATCATGAGATTTAAAGAGAAATTTTAAAGTATATGTCGTGGGGATTAAGAAATGTTAGAATATGGGGAATATGTTTAAGATTGCTAAAGCTTGTTTAAGAGTTTATTTGAAGAATTACTCAAGAACACTAAAGATTAGAGAAAGAGTAAAGTGTTTTCATTTCTCATCAGATTATTTAGTACACATACATCATACTCTTTAAATAGAAGGCAGAAATGACGACACTAAAGTAATAGGAAAGTGACAACATTGCTTTTAAGGTAGGTGAGCTTTCTTCTTTATGGTAGGTGAAGGGATAAGTGTGGACCACCTTTAGAGCTTGTCCTTTGTTCAGCCTTATCATCAAACGGTAACAATGCAACGTCTATTTCCTCTTCCTTTTATTTTGTCACATGAAGATCTTCTTTAAAGGGTGTGTGTAAGGCTGCTAAAGATGGTACGGATTGTACTATGACCGTACAATCCGTACACATCCGTACAAGTCACAATTTGAAGTCCCTCTTGATCAATACTCCCCCTCAAGTTTAAGTCCATGATAAATGACTTAAGCCTGGAAGTCCATGAAGCATCACCTCAATAAAAACCTTCACATAGAAAACCACTTGGGATAAAACTATGCAAAGGGAAAAAGAGTGTGATGTCCATGGAAGGGGACTTGATCAAGGTTTATTAAGGTCCACAAGTCCTAGTTTGCTAAAGATGTGATTGCAAACCTTAAGACTTGCGGCCTTAGTGAAGATATCCGCCAATTGGTCTTCACTTCTTGTAAAACACGGCATAATAACTCCTTGTTCCATCTTCTGCTTAACCTTGTGACAATCAAGCTCGATGTGATTTGTTCTCTCATGAAACACCGAGTTGGATGCAATGTGAATGGCAGCTTGGTTATCACAATGCATAGTGATCGGTTCATCATTCTTGAAGCCTAAACACTCAAGTAGTCCCTTAAGCCAAACAAGTTCATTTGTGAGCTTCTTCATAGCTCTATATTCAGCTTCTGCACTTGAGTCCAACACTATCTTCTGCTTCTTAGTCTTCCAAGTAACCAAGTTGCCTCCAATGAATGTGCAATAGCCGGTTGTAGACTTCCTATCATTCCTATCACCAGCCCAATCTGCATCACAATATCCAACTAAGTCGGTGTTGTTGTTCTTTCCCATCCAAGCACCTTGGCCAAAGCTTCCCTTGAGATACCTAAGTATCCTTTCAACCATACTCCAATGATAGATAGTAGGAGCTTTCATGTGTTGGCTAACTTGATTCACCGCAAAACACAAGTCCGGTCTAGTGAGAGTGAGATAGATGAGCTTCCCAACTAGTCTTCTATACTTAGATGCATCTTCAAACAACTCGTCTACCTTCTCTCCAATCTGACTAGTTTTGTAACCTTCTTCAAGAGGAGTTTTGGCTGGTTTTGCCTCCATCATTTCTGTTTCACCTAGTAGATCCAAGACATACTTCCTTTGTGAGATAAAGAGTCCATCCGAGAACCTACACACTTCAATTCCAAGGAAATACTTGAGTTCTCCAAGATCCTTTATGTCAAACACAGAATTGAGATAGGCTTTAGTGTCTTGGATTCCTTCTTTGTTGTCTCCGGTTATGCTCAAGTGATATGCTCAAATTTACCCTGAGCTACTCTCTCAAATTAAGAGGTCAATTGTAGTAGGGGTCGAATCACTGGGAGTCTAATCAAACGATAGGAATATTGACTTCAAATTCGGCTAAGTAAAATAAAATAAATAACAAAATCAATTGGTAAAAGGAAAGATTGTTGATTTAAAATTCAATTAAACAAAGAGCTAGGCTTTTGGGTAATTCTCAGGATGAATCAGAATTGCAGGTTAAACAGAATCAGGATTTAATTAAGAACCGTTCTAGAACTTTCATAATTGCAGGTTAAACAGAATCAGGATTTAATTAAGAACCGTTCTAGAACTTGGAACACTAAAATATAATTAACCAACTATCGTTGCGAAAACTAATTATGTCTAAACCCTAGAAAACCAAATTTCTTTGCGAATTCAATCAATTTAAACAAGCTTTAAATTCAAATCCAATTTATTCACAAAATCCCTAAACCAAATTTCTTTGCGAATAAGTAATTTTGCTCACCTAAGATCTAGTTCAGGCTAATCAATTACACTTTCGTGTCAATCTATCAACCTAAGATATCCAAATTTAGAATCGCGAATCCTAAAATAGAGTTAAAGCAATCTAGGTGAAGAACCTAACAAATAATCCTAACAAGTGAGTTTACCCTAACAATTCATCTTCATTCCATTCGAACTACCCTAAACCTAACGAGCAAACTACTCAGACATGGCAGCAAAGCAAATCATAGCTGAATAATAATGCATAAAGAAATAGTAAAATAATAAGTATAATAGGGTTCGAAGAATCTCAAAGTAATGAAGTAAACTTGTCTCCCTAAAAACCTTAAAAATCTCTCTCTTAAAGCTCTCTAAACTTTGTTAAGTAAAAACTAAAGTAATGATCTTAAAACCTAAAATAAACTATTTATAGAGGTAAAACTCGTGGTGGGCTTTTATGACGGTTTATTGGTAACTTCTGACCCGAAAAGGAACAATTTTCCTTCTTTAAAATGTATTAGGTCGGCCTCTGCGAGTACCTGTCGATCGATCGACAATGTGTCTGTCGATCGACAGGCTGTAACGTAGCTGTCGATCGATCGGCTGTAACGTAGCTGTCGATCGACAGGCCAATCTGACGACAATTGAAAATCCGTTCTAGCGACTTCAGCTCTTCTTTCCACAATGTTCCAAAATGCACCATAATTATCAATTAAGCTCCACACGTACACAAACCTGCAAAGACTCTAAAACACTCGAAATACAACAAAAAGACTCGATAAAAGGACTTATATCATGGTCGAATTCCGGTAAAAACCATGATATATCAACTCCCCCAGACTTAGCTTTTGCTTGCCCTCAAGCAAACTAGAGACTAAAACTGAAGTCGAGGTTTGAAACTCGCGAGAACTCACTTATCTTTGGGAACATTGCTTTCGCTTTCTTGACTCTTTCGCTGCATGTAAACAGAGTACCTTTGGCGGTCACGAATCTCAACCATCATAGGTTGGGCCTCAAATCTTAACCTGCAAACCCATCAGTTTCACATCCTCCTAACTGTCGCACACTTAATCGAAGTGATGATGGAATTCTCTCCAATGATATCAACCAAGTAAAAGGCTAGGTGTGATGTTAAAGGCTTTTGTGTTTAAGTGGAGTTAAAGAGTGTTTAGGGTTACCGGATTTTATTTGGTGGATGCAGACATTATGCATAATCACAGGAGAGAGTCGGATCCAGTTGATGCCCACAGTTTCTCATTCATATTGCACTCCCTCCTCCAAAACGTTATCAGGAACCAAACACCTCCATATCATAACATGTTCCACTTTCCACATCCAACCTTCTCATTCCTTGGGATTCTTCTTTTGAAGCTAGAGACTTATTTAAATAATCATTTCCCTTTCCCTTTCCCTTTCCCTTACTTATTTCTTCTTTTGATCTACTTCGTTATGCACGTTGCGATAAGCGTGGAACCTGTACTATCATATGGTTTCGAATTCGCTCCATCCAAAGGCTTCATCGCAACAACTAAAAGTCTTAAAAACTAAGTTTTGTTCTTAGGAAAGATCGTTGTTCCCTACATTTTGACTCAATAAAACAAATTTTTGACTCCAAAATAGAAACAATGTTAGCAACTACCTCCCCCAGACTTAAACAACACTGTCCCCAGTGTTATTAAATCTGAGATTGGTGAGAAGGGAAAGCAAATAACAAACTAACTCAAGGAAAAAAAATGACTCAAATGAAAAGAAAAACTTACAGGTGGGTTGCCTCCCACCAAGCGCTTGTTTCCAGTCGTTATCTTGACGGCGGATAATGTTCAGGCTGGAGGTGGATCTCTGAAATGCACTCCCCCAGACTTGCAAGGAACAATACCAGGAAAGAGTTTCATAGCATTGTTCAGCATTTCTTGGACAACTACCTCACCCTTCTCCCTCAACTCCAAAGGAATGACAATTATGAACTTGGAGAATGGTTTAGAGGTCTTTCTGTTCTTCACCTTGGGGATCTTTTGGCACTTGGAATTTGCTGGAATGTTGTCATCATGACGTGGAGTGGAAGGAGCCAGCTTGAGGACGTTTCGAACCTTCTTCGTCTCATCTTCAAAACCCAGCGTATCTCCAACATTGACACTCATACAGGAAGCTGATGTGACAAGAACCGAAGGATAGAAAACAGTCTTGTTGATGTTCGAGAAGGAGATCCGCTTATTAGGAAAATTCACCATTGCTCCTACTGTTGCAAGGAACTGTGCACCAAGAACCAATGGTTTACATATATTATCCTTTCTCTCAATGATGTAGAAATGTGCAACAGTAGGAGCAATGGTTTACATATATGATCCTTTCTCTCAATGATGTAGAAATCCGTAGGAACAAGACAATCTCCTATTTGAATCAACACGTCAGGAATGAAACCTTTAGAAATTGTACACGATCTATCTATGAGCTCGATATAAGTCTTTGAAGGTTGTAACTCCAAAATTCCTAGTTTCTTTGCAACAGCCTCACACATAACATTCACATTAGCTCCTGTGTCACATAGAGAATCCTTCAATTTTATACCATTGATTGAACACGGAACCACGAACATTCCTGGATTTAACAACTTTGGTATCTTTCTCAATGATGTTGGCACTTGTTTTCCTTTCTCCTTAGGTGCTTTATCACTGCCTTGGTTGATAGATGAAGGATATAAACTCCTTGGGTACGGGATCTTGGGCTTGTAGACACTTCGAACGGCGATTTCAGACTGATTTTTCAGGTTCTCTGCGTCTGTCAGTGTTGTCGATCGACACTCACTGTGTTTTTCGATCGACAGTGCAGATGAATTTGTATTCGTACAGAAATTTCCCGTGGCTGTCGATCGACACTCACTGTGTGTGTCGATCAACAGGGTATGTTTTTCGATTGCCATCATATCTAGGTGTCGATCGACAGCAGGAGGCCTGTCGATCGACAGGCGCTTTGCAATCTCCAAAGTCATGTCTTTTTCAAGAACCATGATCCAATCCTCATCTTCACACTTCTGAATAGTTGGAATCACTTGTTCTTCACTCTTCAATGTGATAGAATTGGAGAAATGCTTTGGGTTTATGTCCGTCTTTCCTGGAAGATAACCTTCTTGTCTCCTCATAATTTCTGTAGTCTGGGCTACCTGAGTGTCTAACTTCTTCATGTGAATATTGAGGGCTTCAATCTTCCCACTGAGATCAGTGTAGAACCCGTCTATCTTCCCATTGAGATTAGTGTAGAGCCCGCCAATCTTCCCATTGAGATTCACTGTCTGAGTTTGTTGCCCCTCAAGAAGCTGTTCAAGCATAGTCTTCATATCGTTTTCAGAAGATTTAGAGGGAATTGGCTGGTATGACGAAGATCCATAAGTCCTTTGGTTGCTGTTGTTGCCAAAGGGTTTCTGAAAATTCGATTTCTGAGCATAGCTTGGAGAACCTGGAGTTCCTGAGAATGAACTCTTCTGATTGTAATTGTTATAACCCTTGTTCTCAAATTGATTCCCATATCGCTGATTTTGGTAGCCATTCTGGTTGATGTAATTAACATCCTCCTGCTCATCATTTTGATAGAAAGTGTCAACTTCCTGTGCAAAATTAATTGACTTCTTGTTCACCAGAAGGTTATGCACGGAATCTATCTTAGCCTTAACCTCAGCAATCTCAGCTCCATTTGTTTGACCAGCTTCTCGTCTCCTTTCCTCATCAATCTTCTTTGTACTATCGCTAGTAGACACGTTCTTGATGAGCTCAAGGCAATCAGCGGGAAACCTGGTTTTGAAATTCCCATTACTCGAAGCATCTAGAGTCATCTGATGTCTCCAATCCATTCCTCTGTAGAATATACCCAGCAACTGAACCTCTGTGAACCCGTGATGAGGACAATCTCTCTGATATCCCTTGAACCTTTCCCACGCAGCTTTGAAAGATTCTGTCAGATTCTGAACGAACGTTGAGATCTTAGCTCGTAGATCCTCTGAGCGCGACTCATCGTAGAAGTGACTCAGGAAAGCATTCTTGGTAATGCTCCAAGTAGTCAGTGAGCCTGGCTCCAACTGCTTCAGCCAAAAGGCTGCCTCTCCAGCAAGAGAAAATGGGAAGAGCTTACACATAATGTAGTCTCCTGACACGTTGTTAGCCTTGATGCTAGATGCAAGATCCTCAAACATCTCAAGATGATCCATGGGGTGCTCTGATGGGTGCCCATGGAACTGATGTTGAGCTACAAGAGAGAAGTACGCAGGCTTCAACTCAAAATCCCTCTGCTCAAATCTAGGAGGTCGAATCGCTGCCCTGTTGGCGTAATGTTCTTCAGGACGAAAATAGTCTCCCAAAGCGCGTTGGTTAACTACTTCCCCCTAAGGTCTGCGATTCGCCTGAGCCAGATGCTCAATCTCAGCGCGCTGGTGCTCCAACTCAACCCTTTGACGATCTAGCTCAGCACGCTCTGTTGCAACCGGATCCTCAACCTCGATGATATTCCCAGCTTCATCAATGGGGTCTCCCTGATTGTTGTATCGATTAGCATCTCGATCAACATTCTCTCCTTTAGCATTCCGTGAAGTTACTACAGCTCGATTAACCATCTTCGCTAACTTTGCTTATCGTCTGTTTTCTCGTTCCAAAACACCTAACTCTGGAATAAAATCTGCTAACTGTTTATCCTTGTTGCCTCTGGTTCTGCTAGAAGGCATAAAACTAAAACACCAAAAATAAAATAAAAGAAATCAAAAATAAAAAGAAAACTTAGTCAGAATTCTATAATCAAAATCCTATGGAGATTTTTACTCCCCGGCAACGGCGCCAAAATTTGATATGCTCATTTTACCCTGAGCTACTCTCTCAAATTAAGAGGTCAATTGTAGTAGGGGTCGAATCACTGGGAGTCTAATCAAACGATAGGAATATTGACTTCAAATTTGGCTAAGTAAAATAAAATAAATAACAAAATCAATTGGTAAAAGGAAAGATTGTTGATTTAAAATTCAATTAAACAAAGAGCTAGGCTTTTGGGTAATTCTCAGGATGAATCAGAATTGCAGGTTAAACAGAATCATGATTTAATTAAGAACCGTTCTAGAACTTGGAACACTAAAATATAATTAACCAACTATCGTTGCGAAAACTAACTATGTCTAAACCCTAGAAAACCAAATTTCTTTGCGAATTCAATCAATTTAAACAAGCTTTAAATTCAAATCCAATTTGTTCACAAAATCCCTAAACCAAATTTCTTTGCGAATAAGTAATTTTGCTCATCTAAGATCTAGTTCAGGCTAATCAATTACACTTTCGTGTCAATCTATCAACCTAAGATATCCAAATTTAGGGTCGCGAATCCTAAAATAGAGTTAAAGCAATCTAGGTGAAGAACCTACAGATAATCCTAACAAGTGAGTTTACCCTAACAATTCATCTTCATTCCATTCGAACTACCCTAAACCTAACGAGCAAACTACTCAGACATGGCAGCAAAGCAAATCATAGCTGAATAATAATGCATAAGGAAATAGTAACAGAATAAGTATATTAGGGTTCGAAGAATCTCAAAGTAATGAAGTAAACTTGTCTCCCTAAAAACCTTAAAAATCTCTAAACTTTGTTAAGTAAAAACTAAAGTAATGATCTTAAAACCTAAAATAAACTATTTATAGAGCTAAAACTCGTGGTGGGCTTTTATGACGGTTTATTGGTAACTTCTGGCCCGAAAAGGAACAATTTTCCTTCTTTAAAACGTATTAGGTCGGCCTGTGCGAGTACCTGTCGATCGATCGACAATGTGTCTGTTGATCGACAGGCGGTAACGTAGTTGTCGATCGATCGGCTATAACGTAGTTGTCGATCGACAGGCCAATCTGACGGCAATTGAAAATCCGTTCTAGCGACTTCAGCTCTTCTTTCCACAATGTTCCAAAATGCACCATAATTAACAATTAAGCTCTACACGTACACAAACCTGCAAAGACTCTAAAACACTCGAAATACAAAGAAAAGACTCGATAAAAGGACTTATATCATGGTCGAAAACCGGTAAAAACCATGATATATCATCAAGTCATCACCATACACTAAAACCACAACTAGCCCCTTTGATCCGTGTAGAGTAAAGAGAGTATGATCAGATTCTGATCTTGCAAAACCTCTTTCCATTAGAGTCATGCTTAGTTTTCTATACCAAGCTCTTAAAGATTACTTTAGCCCATAGATAGCTTTCCTGAGTCTCAAAACCTTTCCCGGAGTAACCGTCTTCTCTAAACCCGAAGGAAGAGTCATATACACTTCTTCTTCTAGTTCTCCTTGTAAGAAAGCATTCTTCACATCCATTTGCCACAAATCCCATGAGAGGTTAGTAGCTATAGAGAGAACAACTCTAACCGTATGAAGCTTGGCAATGGGTGCAAAAGTATCCGTGAAGTTTTCTCCATAGGTTTGAGTGAATCCCCTAGCTACTAAACGAGCCTTATATCTTTCGATGTCTCCATTGCTCAAATGCTTGATTGTGAATACCCACTTTGAACTCACAGCTTTCTTTCCTTTGGGTAAATCAGCCTCATACCAAGTCTCATTCTTCATCATTGCTCCTATCTCATCATCAACTGCCTCTGTCCATTCTTCACTCTCCATTGCTTCTTCATAACTTTTAAGGATCATATCTTGATCAATCTTGACTAGAAATGCTTGATGATCTGAAGGTATAAAGGCAAGAGAACACACGGCTTGAATAGGATGAGCAACAGCTTCACAATTGTAATTCACCCTCTTCTCTTTCCAAGTAGATGGATCACTCTTTTCTCTTTCACTTCTACTTAAGGATGGCTGACTTGGCTCTTGACTCGGTTCTTGAATAGGCGGTTCTTGAATCGGTTCTTGGCTTATCTCTTGTCTTGGGACTTCACTTGGTGTGGGACAAGTAGTTTGAAGCCTAGAACTCCTTCTAAGGGTAGGTGCTTACACTTTTATAGTTGTCTCTTGAGTAGCCTCGGGTTCTTCTATTATTGGCTCTTGAGTAACCTCATTTTATGTTAAAGATGGTTCTCCTTGGCCAATATCAAGTTCTTCTTCTTCCGAGATTGAAACATTAGGTGCTTGGTCCGGTTTGGCTTTTGATTGGTTGTTGTTGTTGTTGGAGTCGGCAAGATGCTCGAGAAGCATTCTTAAGCTTGAGGCACGGTCTGTTGATGCAGCCAAATCCTTCAAGTCATTCCAATCCTTCTTCTCATAGTACCCTTGTTCTTCAAAGAACTTAACCTCTCTTGAAACATACAACCGGTTGTTGGTGGGATCAAAGCATTTATATCCCTTTTGTGTTGTAGAATAGCCTAGGAACATACTTTTGACACTCTTTGGTTCTAGCTTGTTTCTGATATCCCTAGGTAACATCACAAAACAAACACATCCAAATATTTTAAGATGTTCAAGAGAGGGTTTTGTTTTGTTTAATACCTGAAATGGTGAGATGTCCTCTAAGACTTTGGTTGGTATTCCGTTAATGAGATAACAAGTAGTATGAAACATCATTGATCTCGCCACTTCCATTAGGTGCCGGTTCTTTCTCTCGGCAACACCATTTTGTTGTGGTGTATAAGGACAGCTTGTTTGATGTAGAATTCCATGTTTTGCTAAGTGTTCTTTGAATTTGTTGCTTGTATACTCCCCTCCATTATCTGTTATAAACACTTTGATCTTGGCATTGTAATGGTTAACAACATAATTTTGAAAATTCATGAAAGCATCAAACACACGATCTTTAGATGGAAGCAAAGTAATCCAAGTGTATTTAGACTTTTCATCAATGAATGTGACAAAATACTTGTTGTTATCTCTAGAGATGCAAGGTGAAGTCCAAACATCTGAATGCACCAAATCAAAGCAATTCTCATATATTGTAGAAAAAGTAGGAAAAACAGTTTTACAATGCTTGCCAAGAATACAAGCTTCGGATGTTTGGACTTCACCTTGCATCTCTAGAGATAACAACAAGTATTTTGTCACATTCATTGATGAAAAGTCTAAATACACTTGGATTACATTGCTTCCATCTAAAGATCGTGTGTTTGATGCTTTCATGAATTTTTAAAACTATGTTGTTAACCAATACAATGCCAAGATCAAAGTGTTTAGAACAGATAATGGAGGGGAGTATACAAGCAACAAATTCAAAGAACACCTAGCAAACCATGGAATTCTACATCAAACAAGCTGTCCTTATACACCACAACAAAATGGTGTTGCCGAGAGAAAGAACCGGCACCTAATGGAAGTGGCGAGGTCAATGATATTTGACACTAATGTTCCCAAACGTTTTTGGGGTGATGCGGTGATGACTGCTTGCTATCTCATCAACCGAATACCAACCAAAGTCTTAGAGGACATCTCACCATTTCATGTATTAAACAAAACAAAACCCTCTCTTGAACATCTTAAAGTGCTTGGATGTGTTTGCTTTTTGATGTTACCTAGGGATATCAGAAACAAGCTAAAACCAAAGAGTGTCAAGAGCATGTTTCTAGGCTATTCTACAACACAAAAGGGATACAAATGCTTTGATCCCACCAACAACCGGTTGTATGTTTCAAGAGAGGTTAAGTTCTTTAAAGAACAAGGGTACTATGAGAAGAAGGATTGGAATGACTTGAAGGATTTGGCTCCATCAACAGACCGTGCCTCAAGCTTAAGAATGCTTCTCGAGCATCTTGCCGACTTCAACAACAACAACAACCAATGAAAAGCCAAACCGGACCAAGCACCTAATGTTTCAATCTCGGAAGAAGAAGAACTTGATATTGGCCGAGGAGAACCATCTATAACAGAAAATGAGGTTACTCAAGAGCCAGTAATAGAAGAACCCGAGGCTACTCAAGAGACAACTATAGAAGTGCAAGCACCTACCCTTAGAAGGAGTTCGAGGCTTTAAAATACTTGTCCCACACCAAGTGAAGTCCCAAGACAAGAGATAAGCCAAGAACCGAGTTAAGAACCGCCTAGCCAAGAACCAAGTCAAGAGCCAAGTCAGCCAGTTCTAAGAAGAAGTGAAAGAGAAAAGAGTGACCCATCTACTTGGAAAGAGAAGAGGGTCTATTACAATTGCGAAGTTGTTGCTCATCCTATTCAAGCTGTGTGTTCTCTTGCCTTTATACCTTCAGATCATCAAGCAATTCTAGTCAAGATTGATCAAGATATGATCCCTAAAAGTTATGAAGAAGCAATGGAGAGTGAAGAATGGACTGAGGCAGTTGATGATGAGATAGGAGCAATGATAAGAATGAGCCTTCGTATGAGACTGATTTACCCAAAGGAAAGAAAGCTGTGAGTTCAAAGTGGAAGCATTTGAGCAATGGAGACATAGAAAGATACAAGGCTCGTTTAGTAGCTAGGGGATTCACTCAAACCTATGGAGAAAACTTCACGGATACTTTTGCACCCGTTGCCAAGCTTCATACGGTTAGAGTTGTTCTCTCTATAGCTACTAACCTCTCATGGGATTTATGGCAAATGGATGTGAAGAATGCTTTCTTACAAGGAGAACTAGAAGAAGAAGTGTATATGACTCCTCATCCGGGTTTAGAGAAGACGGTTACTCCGGGAAAGGTTTTGAGACTCAAGAAAGCTATCTATGGGCTAAAGCAATCTCCAAGAGCTTGGTATAGAAAACTAAGCATCACTATAATGGAAAGAGGTTTTGCAAGATCAGAATCTGATCATACTCTCTTTACTCTACACGGATCAAAGGGGCTAGTTGTGGTTTTAGTGTAGGTGGATGACTTGATCATAACACGTGACATCAAAGAAGGAATCCAAGACACTAAAGCCTATCTCAATTCTGTGTTTGACATAAAGGATCTTGGAGAACTCAAGTATTTCTTTGTAATTGAAGTGTGTAGGTTCTCGGATGGACTCTTTATCTCACAAAGGAAGTATGTCTTGGATCTACTAGGTGAAACATAAATGATGGAGGCAAAACCAGCCAAAAATCCTCTTAAAGAAGGTTACAAAACTAGTCGGATTGGAGAGAAGGAAGACGAGCCGTTTGAAGATGCATCTAAGTATAGAAGACTAGTTGGGAAGCTCATCTATCTCACTCTCACTATACCGGACTTGTGTTTTGCGGTGAATCAAGTTAGCCAACACATGAAAGCTCCTATTGTCTATCATTGGAGTATGGTTGAAAGGATACTTAGATATCTCAAGGGAAGCTTTGGCCAAGGTATTTGGATGGGAAAGAACAACAACACCGACTTAGTTGGATATTGTGATGCAGATTGGGCTGGTGATAGGAATGATAGGAAGTCTACAACCGGCTATTGCACATTCATTGGAGGCAACTTGGTTACTTGGAAGACTAAGAAGCAGAAGATAGTGTCGGACTCGAGTGCAGAAGCTGAATATAGAGCTATGAAGAAGCTCACAAATGAACTTGTTTGGCTCAAGGGACTACTTGAGTGTTTAGGCTTCAAGAATGATGAACCGATCACTATGCATTGTGATAAACAAGCTGCCATTCACATTGCATCCAACTCGGTGTTTCATGAGAGAACAAAGTACATCGAGCTTGATTGTCACAAGGTGAGGCAGAAGATGGAACAAGGAGTCATTCCTCTTCTGCCGTGTTTCACAAGGAGTGAAGATCAATTGGCGGATATCTTCACCAAGGCCGCAAGTCTTAAAGTTTGCAATAACATCTTTAGCAAACTAGGACTTGTGGACCTTAATAAACCTTGATTAAGTCCCCTTCCATGGACATCACACTCTTTTTGCCTTGGCATAGTTTTATCCCAAGTGGTTTTCTATGTGAAGGTTTTTAATGAGGTGATGCTTCATGGACTTCCAAGCTTAAGTCATTTATCATGGACTTAAACTTGAGGGGAAGTATTGATCAAGAGGGACTTGAATGGTGATTTGGGAGGATGTGTACGGATTGTACGGATTGTACAGACAAGTACAATCTGTACCATCCGTACCATCTTTAAAGCGCCGTACACACACATGGAAAAGGTGTTGCTGCATCATTTGAATGAAGAGATCCGTTGCACAAGGATAAGGTTACCGTTTCTGGATAGGTTAAAGGAAAGGACAAGTCAAAGTGGTCCTCACCTAACCTTTCCCACCAACCTTAAAGGATGAGATCATGGTCAGATACATTGTGGTCTAATCTTCCTCTTATGTCGTCATTTCTCTGTTTTCTATTTAAGTGTATGATGTATGATCACAAAACAATCATCAATCTAATGAATATCTTTACTCATTTCTCTCTTGAACCTTTAAACAATCTTTAAGAATCCCTTAAAAAATCTTTAGCAACATCATTCCGCACACATTCTATCAAAATCGCCATATTTGAGTCTCGCCATTTGCAGCCTTGTTTCATCCTTCTTTGACACCATTTTCCTTCTTGTTTTATGCACTGTTCTTTGCATCTAAGACCTCTCTTCTTAAATCACCTATAAGGGATTTCATAAAACAATGAGAGATAAGTATAATTTAGATGACAAGTTAGTTAGCTAAACAAAGGGGAAAAAGGTCTTTTTAAACACTTATTCATAGCTTAATCAAATTGAACCAAGCTAAGCTACTGATTTTATTTTAATCATAGCTTACTGGTTTTAGCAATTCAATTCCAATTGATTTAAAGCATATGAACTTCAATTTGCAAAAAATCAGTTTGCAATCTGATTTATTAACCACTCCTAGGCTTTATGATCTACTAATTTTAATAGTTCCAAACGAATTTCAATTGTCTAAGCATATTGAAATAGATTAAGGTATAGAAATAGCCTGATTTTGTTTGGAGTTGCTTTGATTAGGCTGAGAGTTTGAATCTTCAACTCCCCCGTAATTTTAAGCTTCTACAACCGCTTTGGATTGATTCATCGTCTACCATCGGTTTGCCTCTCCACTTGAACTTCCACCATAGCCACCTTAAGAACCGCAATCTTCAGGTCAGCCTCTTGTGGTCTCCGAAGCCTAATGGTTATTGTGATCAAATTCCAAGCTTGCTGCTGCGCTTATTTAAAGTATAACGAAGAATAAAGAGAGTATAGAGTATAGAGATTATAGAGAATATGAAGTATTTAGAGAATTATAGAATAAGTAGAATTAAAGAGAGTGGAGAATGGAGAATAAGAGAATAGAAATTTTGGACATTGACAAGAGTTTGGTCTTTGTTTATCCTTCAACATCTCTGATTTTTGGGAATTTCAAATATTCATCATGAACTTTGAAGAAAATCAGTAACAATCGAGAGTGTTTTATCGAGTTTTGCTCAAGATTTCTTATGGACAAAGACTTGTCTCTGTTTTCTTGAGTTTAGCGGAAGCAAATGGCAGCCAAGAACACCAATAATCACAAGACTATGATGTTTCAATGGCTGGAACAGAATGGAACCGATGGAAAATTGATTTCCCCACCGATTTAACACAAGTACTCACGGAATAACACATGAACAAGTTGTTTCCCATGAGCTTTAATCAACTAGGACCACGGAATAACACAAATTTTAGTGTTTTTTCATGGTTTTAAAGAAAAGAAAACTAGACCAAAGATCTTCACCATGTAAAAGTTATTATTCATTTGATAAAGCTAAGGTTGAAGACTTTGGACTTTTAGATCTATTACCTCCCTCAAGCTTGGTCTAGGATCTCCAATAAAGACCAAAACAAACGAATCCAAGCTTGCACAACAAATGGAAGAGAATAGAACAAAAACAAAAATGAGAATTTAGTTTTAAGTGGAACCAAGAGAACCTTGCTCTATGATACCATGTTGGAATTCATGAGATTAAGCTCATGAATGGAGGATACAATCAACTTGTGATTGAATCCTCTTAAACCCACACAAATAACTCATTCTCAAGATTAAGAGGAGACCATCAACTTGTGATGGAATTCACTCATTAGAGCTTGATAGAACCGAGATTACTAGAGAGTAATTCGATTCTAACAAGTAGAATAGCTCTAGTATGAAGCTAGATTCGTTATAAGCATCACAACACTTGTAGTTTGTGTGCTATGGAGAAACTGAATCTATAAGATCATTAAGCTAGAGTAAAGCAAGTAAATAAGAGATTAAAAGAGTTTAGTGAGGTGTTTATGAAGTGATTAGGTTGCCTTAAGAGCAGCCTTCTACAACCAAAGCCTCCTAAGTTCTATATTTAGAGAATAAGTGAAAATAAACAAAGGAGAAAGGAGATCACATCTTATTATCTTTAGAATCAGATTTACAACTATATGTAGAGGAAATGGATGACAACATAAAGTGAGAAATGTTGACATTATGATGACATTTCCTTTATGGTTGGTGGGGAGATAAGATGCCTTGAGGATAAGATGCTTTGAAGATAAGGTTGTACCTTGTACCTTCTGTACGGATGTGTACTTGGGCTTATGTACTTGTCCGTACCATCCGGGAAATGCACAACTTATCTCATACTCCGGACTGTCCTTATGTACTTGTCCGTACATGTCCGTACACAACCCGGGAAATGCCAATATTTGATCAATAATCACCACCTTCTTCTCCCTTTAGAAGTTTTTGAGGTGATCTTCAGCCTTGTCTTTATAACTTCGGTCTTGACTCTCCTCTTCTTCTTCTTTTTAGTCTTGGTGGTGATCGGCCTCTTCAGCCTCTTCCTCTACTTTTCTTCTTCCACACTAATACTAGGTGCATTTGTAAGACCAAATGGCATAACTAACCATTCATACAAACCATGCTTAGTTTTAAATGCAGTTTTCCTTTCATCCTAATATGATGATAACCCCTTTTAAGATCAATTTTAGAGAATATGCTAGAACTATGCAATTCATCAAGCATATCATCTAATCTAGGAATAGGGTGTCGATACTTCACCGTGATATTGTTGATTACTCTACAATCAATACACATGCGCCAGCTACCATCTTTCTTAGGCACGAGCTAAACTGGTACGGCACATGGACTCATACTCTCTCTGATATGTCCTTTTTCCATAAGCTCATCAACCTGCCTTTGCAACTCCTTTGTTTCTATAGGTTTAGTTCTATAGGCTGGACGATTGGGAAGTGTTGCTCCTGGTACGAAGTCAATCTGGTGCTCAATGCCACGGATTGGTGGTAATCCTATGGGATTGTCTTCAGGAAACACGTCCTCAAAATCCTGCAAAAGAAGATTAATATCACTCGGCAGCGCCGGTGTAAGGTTAGTAAAACTCGTAAGAGTTTCCTTAAACACAAACAAGAGCATAGTTTGATTAGAGAACAATGCTTTCTTAACTCATTAGCCTTCATAAAGAAATTAGGCTGTTTGATTAACCTGTCTTCCTTGCGATGGAGATGGACTTGATCTTTATAGACTTCTTGAGGGCTCATAGGAATTAATGTTGTCTTTCTGCCTTTAAACACAAAAGAGTGGTGGTTAGTGTATCCATCATGGATCACCTTTCTATCACACTGCCACGGTCTTCCCAGAAGAATGTGTCCTGCTTCCATCGGTAACACATCACTAATGAGATCCTCCTTGATCGATACTCGAAGGTTGAGAAAAGACTAAAAACGTGATGATTGAATCTGTGATGGTGAATGGAAGTTGAATGGTTGAAGGATAGCACAGAAGCTTGCGGAAGAACTTCTGGATATCAACTCGAAATCTATGGATATTACACACCAAAGATATCAAGGGTTTTGCTGGATATTACACACCAACAAGATGATCTACTTAGAAATGATTTTGATAAAAAGATAGATAATCTGATTAAAGACAAAGTCTGAATACTTATACAAGAGAGGAGCCTAAAAACACGTTTTAGGGCCTCTTGGAAAACAGAAAATTAAATATAAGCATTAAACATTGTTTGAACAACTTAAAATTCAAAAATATGCTCCTTAGCATGCCTTTTGTTGTTGGTCTTCAAAGAGTTGGTAAAAGGCAATGATAAGGTAATTCTCCTTGCCTCATTAAAACCTTAATGCGAAAACCACTTGGGAAAAACACATTGAAGGAAAAAGAGTACAATTCGAATTACCAACCTTAATTACCATGGGAAGAAACAGCTTGTATCACAACCAATGCGATTGGATTAGCCAATGTTTCCAACCCACTCTTTACTTGTGTGAGAAGCATGCACAGGGCCTGGTTGAACGCCTTAGCTCTTGATCTGGTCATAGGTCCGGTTGGAACCATTAGCACGTCTTCAACTCCAAGTGATTCCTCGGTAACAAGCTTCTCTCCTTTTTGTACAAGTTCAGGTTCAAGCTCCAGTTCATGTTCCATGTCCATGATCATATCATCCCCTCCATCTTGAAAAGGATTGGTCCTCAAATATGTTTCATCTGCAATAAACGGAACTAAATCAGAAACATTAAAACTAGAACTCACATTATACTTACCTTGTAGATCAAGCTGATAAGCATTGTCACTTATCCTTCTTGTTATTTCGAATGGACCATCAATTCTTAGCATCAGTTTGGACTTTCTTTCTGCCGGGAACCGTTCCTTCCTCAAATGAACCCATACTAGATCGCCAACTTCAAAGATCACTCGACGCCTGCCTTTGTTTGCTTGTTTGACATAAAGCTTTGTTGTCTCTTCTATGTTCCTCCGAGCTTTCTCATGGATCTGTTGAACCAACTCAGCCTTCTTTTCCCATCAATGCTAGTTCTTTCACTCACATGTAAAGGGATTATATCCAAAGGAGATATGGGATTGAACCCATACACAATTTGAAATGGAGAATACTTAGAAGCAGAATGCACAGCATGGTTGTAAGCCAATTCAATATGAGGCAAACAATCTTCCCAAGTCCTAAGGTTCTTTTTTATCAAAGCACGCAAAAGTGTTCCCAAGGTTCTATTAACTACTTCGGTTTGGCCATCAGTTTGAGGGTGACAAGTAGTAGAAAATAATAGCTTAGTGCCTAACTTACACCACAAAGTTTTCCAGAAGTAGCTAAGAAACTTAGTATCTCTATCAGAAACAATAGTCTTAGGCATGCATGTAAACAAACTATCTCCCTAAAGAACAATTCAGCTATATGTGAAGCATCATCAGTTTTATGACAAGCAATAAAATGTGCCATTTTTGAAAACCTATCAACTACAACGAATATAGAATCCTTTCCAATCTTAGTTTTAGGCAATCCAAGCACAAAATCCATCGATATATCATTCCAGGGCTGAGTAGGAATGGGTAAAGGAGTGTACAAACCGTTTGGTTGAACCTTTGACTTGGCTTGTTTGCAGGTAACACACCTACCACAGATCCTCTCGACATCTCTCTTCATATGGGGCCAATGGAAGTGATCTTTCATCACCTCAAGCGTCTAAGCAATACCAAAATGTCCCATCAATCCTCCTCCGTGAGCTTCCTTAACAAATAAATCTCGAAGGGAACAATTAGGTACACACAAGCGGTTCTCATAGAAGAGAAACTCATCTTTTCTGTGGTAATGACCTGAAGCAAACTTCAAACAAGATTTATATATTTCTTGAAAATCTGGATAGTTTCATAAAGCTCTTTTATTTGTTCGAAACCCAATAGCTTAGCATCAAGAGTAGAGAGTAAAGTGTACCTTCGAGATAATGCATCGGCAACTACATTATCTTTACCTTGTTTGTATTTGATGACATAAGGAAATGTCTCAATGAATTCAACCCACCTGGCGTGCCTCTTGTTGAGCTTTTGCTGACCCTTCAAATGCTTGAGAGACTCGTGGTCAGTATGTATAACAAACTCCTTACGCCATAAGTAGTCTTGCCATGTTTGCAAAGCTCGAACTAAAGCATACAGCTCCTTATCGTAAGTTGGATAGTTCAAGGTAGCTCCTCCAAGCTTTTCACTAAAATAAGCAATAGGCTTCTTTTCCTGCATCAACACAGCACCAATACCTATACCAGACGCATCACATTCGATTTCAAAAGTCTTAAGAAAATCTGGTAAGATCAAAAGAGGTGCATGAGTAAGCTTCTCTTTAAGTTTTTGAAATGCTTCTTCTTGTGCTTCTCCCCATTTGAACCCAACGTCTTTCTTGATAACTTCAGTGAGTGGAGCTTCTAAGGTGCTAAAATCTTTCACAAAGCGCCTATAGAATCCAGCAAGTCCATGAAAGCTCCTTACTTCACCCACTGTTTTTGGAATAGGCCATTCTTTAATAGCTTTCACTTTCTCCTCATCAACTTTAACTCCATCTGCACTCATAACAAAGCCTAAAAACACGAGGTTATCTGTACAAAAAGTACATTTCTTCAGATTAGCATAGAGTTTTTCCTTTCTAAGCACACTTAAAACAGATTCTAAGTGATTAACGTGCTCTTTTAAGGTTTTGCTGTAAATTAAGATATCATCAAAGTAAACAACCACAAAAACTCCAATGAAAGCTCTAAGAATATGATTCATTAATCTCATGAATGTACTAGGTGCATTTGTAAGATCAAATGGCATAACTAACCATTCATACAAACCATGCTTAGTTTTAAATGCAGTTTTCCATTCATCACCTTCTTTCATCCTAATCTGATGATAACCACTTTTAAGATCAATTTTAGAGAATATGCTAGAACCATGCAACTCATCAAGCATATCATCTAATCTAGGAATAGGGTGTCGTTACTTCACCGTGATATTGTTGATTGCTCTACAATCAACACACATGCGCCAGCTACCATCTTTTTTAGGCACGAGCAAAACTGGTACGACACATGGACTCATACTCTCTTTGATATTTCCTTTTTCCATAAGCTCATCAACCTACCTTTGTTTCTATACGAATAGTTTTATAGGCTGGACGATTGGGAAGTGTTGCTCCTGGTACGAAGTCAATCTGGTGCTCAATGCCACGGATTGGTGGTAATCCTATGGGATTGTCTTCAGGAAACACGTCATCAAAATCCTGCAAAAGAAGATTAATCTCACTCGGCAGCGCCGGTGTAAGGTTAGTAAAACTCGTAAGAGTTTCCTTAAACACAAACAAGAGCATATTTTGATTAGAGAACAATGCTTTCTTAACCTCATTAGCCTTCATAAAGAAATTAGGTTGTTTGATCAACCTGTCTTCCTTGCGATTGAGATGGACTTGATCTTTATAGACTTCTTGAGGCGTCATAGGAATTAGTGTTGTTTTCCTACCTTTGAACACAAAAGAATGGCGGTTAGTGTAACCATCATGGATTACCTTTCTATCAAATTGCCATGGTCTTCCCAGAAGAATGTGTCCTGCCTCCATTGGTAACACATCACATAAGACCTCATCTTCATATTTTCCAATCGCCAAAGGGACCATCACCTGACTTTTGACTTTCATTTCTCCAACGTTATTGAGCCATTGAAGTTTATAAGGTCTAGGATGCTTCTTTTCCTTCAGACCGAGCTTCTTAACCATTGAATCACTCGCCACATTAGTACAGCTACCTCCATCAATAATCAAGCTGCATGTTTTACCCTGGACGTGACATCTAGTGTAAAACAAATTTTCCCTCTGTTCTTGTTCTTCAGTTTGGTTCTGGATGCTTAGAGTCCTTCTAGTCACAAGAAGTTCTCCTCCTACTGGTCTCTCTTCATACTCATCAGGAGATGAGATAATCTCTGGTACTACATCATCCTCGGACTCTATTTCACCATCTGCCCAGACGATCATAACCCTTCTGTTAGTGCACTCATTAGCATAATGTCCTCTGCCTTGGCACTTAAAGCATTTGAGATCACGAGCCCTAGAGGTTGTTACTGCAGCCTTGCCCTTGTCCTTCTCCTGACTTGTCGTGAATGGTTTAGGATCCCATTTTGGAGTTATAACTTCTTTGTTTTCTACCTGCTAGAATCAGCTCCATAACTTGGCCGTGAGGTTCCCTTCCTCTTGACTTGTTGTTCAACCAGTATAGCTTTATGTAGCATATCTTCAAGCTCATCATAATGCTGCATCTCCACACGATCTTGTACCTCTCTGTTCAGCCCTCCCAGAAACTGTGACATTGTTGCTTCTTTATCCTCAGAGATATTGGCTCTCAGCATCAAAGTCTCCAGTTCTTGATAGTAATCTTCGACAGATCGGTTTCCTTGTGTGAGTTTTCTAAGCTTCGAATGGAGTTCTCTCTGATAATGACTTGGGACAAAGCGTCTTCTCATGAGGAGTTTCATTTCTGACCATCTTTCCACTGGAAACTCTCCATTACGCCTCCTTGAAGTAACAATTTGGTCCCACCAACTAAGAGCATAATCGTAGAATTCAGTACTAGCCACCCAGACCTTATTTTCCTCAGTATAATCTTGGCAATTAAAAACCAGTTCCATCTTCTTCTCCCAATCCAAGTAAGCATCAGGATCATTCTTTCCATGAAACGGTGGAATCTTGATCTTAACACCTCCAAGATTTTCTTGTAACAGATTTCTGGCTTGTCTAGATCGTCTTTGATTTATGTGGGAAGAGCTATTGTGATGGTTATAGTATTCATGTGTTGCATCATTCCCAGGTGATCTCCCTTGTTCTCTAACCTCCTGTGGTCGATCTCTTTCTGGTGAAGGAGTTTCTCTGATTGGGGTTTGGTTTTGGTTCTGAAATTCTTCACGGATTTCGTTTAGCTTGGTGTTCACCATTTGCTCCATTTTTGACGTGAGAGCTTCAAAGAAAAGTTTGTGGGTGAAAGTGCTACTGGTTTCTTCTTCATTCTCCTTTTCAGATACCATCCTGAAACAATAAGAACAACAACACCAGTAACAAGTCCTAACAAACTAAAATCACTGCAATAACGATTGATGACAGATTTTGAAACCCTAACAATTGATCTGGTTCAGTAGAATGTGAAAAGACAATTTCAAAAATACACAGAAAATTCTAATCAACTTAGAACTCGTTTTGATTGATTCAAATATAGATAAACAACATGTAATTCACTGTAAAACCTAGAATTCAGTTCAACTAGGTCAAAACGAAATTGAGAAGATGAAAAGACAAAGATTGGTAGAGGAAGAATACTCACCTTTAGAGTCAGCTCTTCATACCACTTAATGAGATCCTCCTTGATCGATACTCTAAAGTTGAGAAAAGACTAAACACGTGATGATTGAATTTGTGATGGTGAATGGAAGTTGAATGGTTGAAGGATAGCACAGAAGCTTGCGGAAGAACTTCTGGATATCAACTCGAAATCTATGGATATTATACACCAAAGAATTAAAGGGTTTTGCTGGATATTACACACCAACAAGATGATCTACTTAGAAATGATTTTGATAAAAAGATAGATAATCTGATTAAAGACAAAGTCTGAATACTTATACAAGAGAGGAGCCTAAAAATACGTTTTAGGGCCTCTTGGAAAACAGAAAATTAAATATAAGCATTAAACATTGTTTGACCAACTTAAAATTCAAAAATAAGCTCCTTAGCATGCCTTTTGTTGTTGGTCTTCAAAGAGTTGGTAAAAGGCAATGATAAGGTAATTCTCCTTGCCTCATTAAAACCTTAATGCGAAAACCACTTGGGAAAAACACATTGAAGGAAAAAGAGTACAATTCGAATTACCAACCTCAATTACCATGGGAAGAAACAGCTTGAATCACAACCAATGCGATTGGATTAGCCAATGTTTCCAACCCACTCTTTACTTGTGTGAGAAGCATGCAAAGGGCCTGGTTGAACGCCTTAGCTCTTGATCTGATCATAGGTCCGGTTGGAACCATTAGCACGTCTTCAACTCCAAGTGATTCCTCGGTAACAAGCTTCTCTCCTTCTGGTACAAGTTCAGGTTCAAGCTCCGGTTCATGTTCCATGTCCATGATCATATCAATCACATAAGACCTCATCCTCATATTTTGCAATCACCTGACTTTTGACTTTCATTTCTCTAATGTCATTGAGCCACTGAAGTTTATAAGGTGTAGGATGTTTCTTCTCCTTCAAACCGAGCTTCTTAACCATTGAATCACTTGCCACGTTAGTACAGTTACCTCCATCAATAATCAAGCTGCATGTTTTACCCTGAACGTGACATCTAGTGTGAAACAAATTTTCCCTCTGTTCTTGTTCTTCAGTCTGGTTCTGGATGCTTAAAGTTCTTCTAGTCACAAGAAGTTCTCCTCCTACTGGTCTCTCTTCATACTCATCAGGAGATGAGATACTCTCTGGTACTACATCATCCTCGGACTCTATTTCACCATCTGCCCGGACGATCATAACCCTTCTGTTAGTGCACTCATTACCATAATGTCCTCTGCCTTGGCACTTAAAGCATTTGAGATCACGAGCCGTAGAGGTTGTTACTGCAGCCTTGCCCTTGTCCTTCTCCTGACTTGTCGTGAATGGTTTAGGATCCCATTTTGGAGTTATAACTTTTTTGTTTTCTCTTTGATAGTTTGACCAGCTAGAATCAGCTCCATAACTTGGCCGTGAGGTTCCCTTCCTCTTGACTTGTTGTTCAACCAGTATAGCTTTATGTAGCATTTCTTCAAGCTCATCATAATGCTGCATCTCCACACGATCTTGTACCTCTCTGTTCAGCCATCCTAGAAACCGTGACATTGTTGCTTCTTTATCCTCAGAGATGTTGGCTCTCAGCATCAAAGTCTCCAGTTCTTGATAGTAATCTTCGACAGATCGGTTTCCTTGTGTGAGTTTTCTAAGCTTCGAATGGAGTTCTCGCTGATAATGACTTGGAACAAAGCATCTTCTCATGAGGAGTTTCATCTCTGACCATCTTTCCACTGGCAACTCTCCATTACGCCTCCTTGAAGTAACAATTTGGTCCCACCAACTAAGAGCATAATCGTAGAATTCAGTACTAGCCACTCTGACCCTATTTTCCTCAGTATAATCTTGGCAATTAAAAACCAGTTCCATCTTTTTCTCCCAATCCAAGTAAGCATCAGGATCATTCTTTCCATGAAACGTGGGAATCTTGATCTTAAGACCTCCAAGATTTTCTTGTAACAGATTTTTGGCTCGTCTAGATCGTCTTTGATTTATGTGGGAAGAGCTACTATGATGGCTATAGTATTCATGTGTTGCATTATTCCCAGGTGATCTCCCTCGTTCTCTAACCTCCTGTGGTCGATCTCTTTCTGGTGAAGGAGTTTCTCTGATTGGGGTTTGGTTTTGGTTCTGAAATTCTTCACGGATTTCGTTTAGCTTGGTGTTCATCATTTGCTCCATTTTTGACGTGAAAGCTTCAAAGAAAAGTTTGTGGGCGAAAGTGCTATTGGTTTCTTCTTCAGACACCATCCTGAAACAATAAGAACAACAACACCAGTAACAAGTCCTAACAAAGTAAAATCACTGCAAGAACGATTGATGACAGCTTGTGAAACCCTAACAGTTGATCTCCTTGAATAGAATGTGAAAAGACAATTTCAGAAATACACAGAAAATTCTAATCAACTTAGAACTCGTTTTGATTTATTCAAATATAAATAAATTCAAATGTAATTCATTGTAAAACTTAGAATTCAGTTCAACTAGGTCAAAACGAAATTGAGAATATGAATAGACAAAGATTGGTAGAGGAAGATTACTCAACTTCAGAGTCAGCTCTTGATACCACTTAATGAGATCCTCCTAGATCGATACTCTGAGATTGAGAATAAACTAAAAACGTGATGACTGAATCTGTGATGGTGAATGGAAGTTGAATGGTTGAAGGATAGCACAAAAGCTTGCGGAAGAAGTTTTGGATATCAGCTCGATATCTCTGGATATGACACACCAAAGAAATCAAGGGTTTTGCTGGATATTACACACCAACAAGATGATCTTCTTAGAAAACGTTTTTGATAAAAAGAAAGATAAGTTTTCTGATCTCAGAAACAAAAAGATATAAAGGGAAGAGAGGAGAAGTCTAGAAAATGTAAATAACACTTATTACTAACTTTGACTAATAATAATGAGATCAAGACCACGTTTTTTTGGCTCCTCCTTTAATGGCCTTGAGTTTGATCAACAAATGGATGATTTGAAGTGATACATAAGCCTCATTAAAAACCTCCTTTGGAAAACCCAATGGGACAAAACCAAAGGTAGGGAAAAAGAGTGCAAATGCATCACTTGTCCATTTGTTGATGTTCTTGAGCTTGTATCAAAACCAGAGTGGTTAAGATCACATCTTCTTCTACCTTGCTCAAGTGATTAAGTAGTCCACCAATGGCTTGGTTGAACAACTTAGTTCTAGATCGCGTCATCGGTCCTCTTGGTGCGACCAAAACGTCCTCAGCTTCAAGTGACTACTCAGCAACAAGTTTAGCTCCTTCTGGTACAAGCTCGGGTTTAAGCTCCGGTTCATGCTCCATATCCTTAGTGATGTCCTTGATCATATCATTGATTGTCACAAGGTTAGGCAGAAGATGGAACAAGGAGTTATTCTGCCGTGTTTTACAAGAAGTGAACATCAACTGGCGGATATCTTCACCAAGGCCGCAAGTCTTAAGGTTTGCAATCACATCTTTAGCAAACTAGGACTTGTAGACTTAAACAAACCTTGATCTCAAGTCCCCTCTCCATGGACATCACACTCTCTTTCCCTTTGCATAGGTTTATCCCAAGTGGTTTTCTATGTGAAGGTTTTTAATGAGGTGATGCTTCATGGACTTCCACGCTTAAGTCATTTATCATGGACTTAAACTTGAGGGGGATTATTGATCAAGAGGGACTTAAATTGATGTTGATACGGACTTGTACCGATGTACGGACTAGTACAATCCGTACCAAGTACTAACCGTACATACATCAAGTAAAGGACGTTTTTTAATCAAATATCAAGAGGAAAAGAGACGTTATGATTTAAAAGAAGCAAGGCAGTCAAAGAGGAGTATTACCGTTTAAAGATAAGGTGGAGAGAAAGGACAACATTGTGGTCCTCACTTACCAAAGACTCACCTACCTTAAAATGTCTAGATTCACTCTTGTCTTCTTCTTTACTTTATGTCGTCATTTTTCTTCTCCATATAAAGAGAGTAATGTTTGTAATCTGATTTCAATCTAATGAGAAATGAAAACACTTTACTTTCTCTAATCTTTAGTGTTCTTCAAATAAACTCTTAAACAAGCTTTAGCAATCTTAAACACATTCCGCATATTCTTTCATTAGCCTCCATAGTGGCTATAAGAGCATATCTTCTTGATAAGGCATCAGTAACCACATTCTCCTTTCCCTTCTTGTATTTTATTACATATGGGAACGTCTCAATAAACTCCAGCCATTTAGCATGCCTTCTCTTAAGTGATGTATGTCCCTTGAGATGCTTTAAAGTTTCATGGTCGGTGTGGATGATGAATTCCTTGGATAACAAATAGTGTTGCCAAGTCTCAAGAGCTCGGACCAGCGCATACAACTCCTTGTCATACGTTGGGTAGTTTAGGGTTGCTCCATTCAGTTTCTCACTAAAGAAAGCCACTGGTCTCTTTCTTTGATGTAGAACAGCTCCAATTCCCAAACCAGAAGCATCACATTCTACTTCAAATATGACCTCAAAATCTGGTAAGGCCAAGACGGGTGCTTGTGTAAGTCTCTCTTTTAAGGTGTTGAAGGAACGTTCTTGAGCTTCTCCCCATGAGAATGGTACGTTCTTTTTGATCACTGCCGTCATTGGTGAAGCTACCGTGCTGAAATGTCTAACCAATCGTCTATAGAAACTAGCTAATCCATGAAAACTTCGGACATGTCCTATAGTTGATGGGGTAGGCCATTCACGTATTGCTTTGATTTTCTCTTCGTCTACCTTTAATCCCTGTTTACTCACTACAAAACCTAAGAACACACACTTCGAAGCGTTTTCAGAATTAACTCCAAATGCTTAATATGATCAGAATAGCACTTACTGTAAATGAGTATGTCATCCAAATAGACAACAACAAATTTACCGATAAATGACCTTAAAACCTAGTTCATTAAGCGCATGAAAGTGCTTGGTGCATTGGTTAGCCCAAATGGCATCACAAGCCACTCGTAGAGACTTTGCTTGGTTTTGAAGGATGTCTTCCATTCGTCTCCTTCTCTCATTCTGACCTGGTGGTAACCACTCCTTAAATCTATTTTGGAGAAGATGGTAGCTCCACTTAATTCGTCTAGCATGTCATCAAGTCTAGGTATTGGGTGCCGGTATTTGATGGTGATGTTGTTGATGGCTCGGCAGTCCACACACATCCTCCATGTACCATCTTTCTTTGGAACCAATAGGACGGGCACTGCACATGGGCTTAGAGTCTCTCTAATGTAACCATTGTCCATTAGATCACGCACTTGTTGTTCTAGCTCTTTAGACTCTTCCGGGTTCATTCTGTAGGCTGGTTTATTAGGTAAAGGTGAACCTGGGACGAGGTCTATTTGGTGCTCTATTCCACGGATAGGAGGGAGTCCAGATGGTATCTCTTCTGGAAATACATCCTTGTATTGTTCTAGGACTGATTGGATCTCCAAGGGAAGCTCCATTTCACCTAACCATGTACTTAGACACTCTTTAAAAACCATTAGTAGCATTGTGCCTTTGGCACTCATGGTTTTACATACATCATTAGCTCTCAAATAAAGACTAGAATTTCTTACCTCTTCCTCTTTGTTCATATGTTTTTGTAGCTCATGAACTTCTGAAGGACTAAGAGAAGCAAGGTTGTACTTACGATCCTTATGGGTGAAAGAGTAATAGTTTGTGCACCCATTGTGATTTGTAGCGCGGTCGAACTGCCATGGCCTTCCAAGAAGAAGATGCCTTGCTTTCATGGGCACGACATCACAAATAACTTCATCTTGATACTTTCCCATGCTGAATGGAACGGTTACTTGCTCAACAATCCTCAACTCAGTATCATCATTAAGCCACCTAAGTTTGTACGGCCTTGGATGCTTGGTTGTTTGTTAACCTAACCTGTTTACCATATACTTGCTAGCAACATTAGTACAAGATCCTCCATCTATAATCAAATTACATACCTTGTTCTTTATTGTGCACCGAGTGTGGAAAATGTTCTCTCTTTGAACTCTTTCTTCAGGGTTGACAAATACACTTAGCATTCGTCGAATCACAAGGAGCGGTCTTGTGTCTGGATACTCCACGTCTTCTCCCGAGTCAGTTTGCTCATCTTGTGATTCATAGTCACCACTAGGGCTGATAATCATCACTCTCTGGCCATGTGTCCCCTACATTGACATTTAAAACAAGTGATGTCACGTGAACGAGATTGACTAGCACTGGGAAACTTACCTGCTTCAGATTTAGAGGTCTTTGGTGTCTCATTGGACTTGCTCTTGAACCTAGAGTCAGTGGCTATTGCCTTGCCTTTGTCCATGCTCCGGTTGTTGTTAGCACTCCAAGGAGTGTTGTTTCTTGTCCGGTTATTTAGGGATGCCTTACGCTTGTTTTGATGTTCAATTTGTACAACTAGATGTAGTAGCTCATGAAGTCCACT
The DNA here is from genome assembly GCA_900128785.1 of Arabis alpina. NCBI lineage: Eukaryota > Viridiplantae > Streptophyta > Magnoliopsida > Brassicales > Brassicaceae > Arabis > Arabis alpina. The sequence goes on along the minus strand of LT669789.1, from coordinate 6,871,400 downwards.
ATATTGAGATCTCTCCACTTTCCACTGAATCTTTTCTTGCAACCCATCTATAAATTGTGCAATCAGTGCTTCTTAGGATTCTTCAAGCTCCAATTGATTCATCAACTTCTCAAACTCCTCAAAATATTCATCTACGCTTATGGTTCCCTGAGACAACTTACGAAAACGTTTTTGTAAGTCTCGATGATAATGATCAGGTACATACCTAAGTCGTAGTAGGAATTTCATGTCGCTCCATGTAGTCACTGGTCCAAAACGTTGCCTCCTTCTTTCGGCTACTTTTCTGTCCCACCAGGCAAGTGCATTATCAGTGAGCTGAGCAGCTGCTACCGCCACTTTCTTACGTTCCCCATAGCCATAACACTCAAAGATGTGCTCTAGACGCCTCTCCCAATCCAAGTACACTTCAGGGTCTGATTTTCCCGCAAAGGTAGGCGGTGTTAGTTTCAACTCATTATAAGTTTCACGAGGCTCAACTCGCCTAGCTTGTCACCTTAATGGATCAGGTGGTACGTCATCGTCCTCCCCATCTTGGTTCTCCTCCTCTTCTTGTACATTTCTCCTAGCTTGTACTTTCCTCTCTTCAACTCTCTCTTGAGGTTGCTCCAACCGTCCTACTCTGTCTCCAATTCCTCTCAGCTCCTCCCTCATTGCGTTGAGCAACTCGAGTACAACTTCTTGTGGACCGTTGTTGTTTGTTTCATCACCCATTGCAAAAGCTTATTCTTGAAACTCAGCAAAAACACCAAATCGTTAATAGCACCGAATGTAATCAAATGGAAAATCAATGGCAGATATTTCTAAGTGAATTAAATTAATACCAAACAAAATTATGGAAGCAGATGCAATAATAGAAATAAGGAAACTATGAAATATGAAACAGATTTTTCTTTTGATTTTCTGATTTTGCTGAAAAGGAAAACAACCAAATGCAAACTTTTTATTTTTATGTTTTATATGGTTTAAGAAAACGAAAATAACAATAGAAACAGATGCAATTTTTTTTTTTTTGCGATTTTTGATCCTATGAATGCAAACAGAAACAAGCTGATAGAATATGCGGAAAAGTATTTAAAGATTGCTAAAGATTGTTTAAAGGTTTCTCTAAAGATTTGCTAAAGATTAGAGAAAGAGATTAAAGAGTAAAGTTGTTTCCATTAGAATACTTGAATGATAACACATACATCTAGTTTATATAAAGAAAAGTGAATGACAACATTGAGAATAAAGAGAAAATGACGACATAGTCTTCATAGCCGTTTAAGGTTGGTGGAAAGTAGATTTTGGTCTTTGTCCTTATGTGTTGGACCACATAGTACCTAAGTCCTTTTCTCTCCTCAACCTTATCTTCTTTCTGATCCTTAAACGGTCATATAAGGATTTGAATGCAGCCATTACCCTTTGAATGTGCGGATTGTACTTTAGGTACGAATGTGTACTTGTCCGTACCATCCGTACATCCGTACCATCCGTACATCCGTACCATTCACCTTGATCCATACAAACCACAATGTAAGTCCCTCTTGATCAATACAAGCAACACGTTTGTATGGCTTTTTATGATTTAATGACTTTAAAAGAATGCAACTAACAACCAGAAGCAATTATTTTATGTGATTTTCGTTTTTATAGCAAATGAATCAAACAAACTAAACAAAACAGAATGAAAAAATGTAAAGGATAGAAGAAACCAATGGTAGGAACCTTTGGCTCTGAATACCAAATGATGCAAGACTCAGTGGTGAGACTTGTAATAGGATAGATTGATGGCTCACAAACTGGCGTTCACACTCTTTTGTGAAGAAACGATGGTTGATGCTAAAGATCTGACACGATGGCGTTCGCTTCTCTCGTGTGGGATCAAATGAAGGGGAGTGTTAGCGGATTGAGGTGCACCACAGAGTTGTGATTGATCTCTGATATAGCATAGGAAATCAGCCTTGGTGAATCTCACACACAAGACAAAGAACTAAGGGTTTTCTCTCAAGAATACTCAAGGAGAAGAAATACGGCGTTTTTATTGATAATCAAAGGTAAAAATCATTACACACCTACAGGGGGACTTTATACGAGTCCATCAGCTAGCCCTAGGGCCGAAATAAATGAAAAACACAACAAGAAACAAAGTAAAGTGCAGAAATAGAAAAGGAAACACAAAATCATTGTTTTTGGTAAACTGAATCATTTAACTAAGGAAACTACTTTTGAATGATTACTCCTTGAGCTGGGTCGTTTTGATGGAGAACTAGCCATTGGGAGGGCTCATTAAACCTGCAAAGATCGAAAATATTGAGTAAAACTTACCTGGCTTCGGTTTGAACCAAATTGATGCTCCTTGAGTCACTTCTTGCTCTACTTGCTGGTTTGTTGATTTCTTCATGTATATATCTTCTTGGAGTCCTTCTTGAGTAGCTTGATCAGTCTCTTGAAGCTCTACAATGTCCTGGAAATCTTGATCTTCATCTTGACTCTCTTGATCACTATCGAATGTTACGCTTGTCTCACATGTCTCTTGCAGCTCTGAGGTCTTTTCTTGACTTCTAGGGGTTTCTTGACCTATAAAATAAGATTTTATATTTGGGCAGATTGTTTGATCAAGGCTCATTTGATTGAAGGCAGCAGCAAGCTCTTCTTCGGCTAAGGAGTCTTTTTTGGGGCAGTTTGCTTCCTCTAGCTCTAAAGAGTTTACAATGTCTTGTACAACTAAGTTAAACCTCCTCCTAAGTTGCTTGGACTTTGAACGTGTCATGGGACCTTCTGTAACTTCTGGTACAGGGTGTGGTTTCTTGGTTTGAGTGGTATGATCGATGTCTGCATCACTAAATAAAGCTCGTAAGAAGATCTTTCGACTCATGTTGAGTATTCCCCTAGTTCTATGGTATTTGTGGCAATTGGTGGGTCTCAACTTGTTTTCTTGAATGATTGAACATATGGTCAATGAACGGGATAGTTCGGCTTGTTTGAAGGCTGCAACTCGTTACTCGGCTGTTACTTCTTCAATATAGCTCCAAATCAAACGATTCAAGCTTCGTTGGAAAGCTTACTCAATGAACGACCAGGATGCCGAATTTCATCTACTTCCATGGTAATTTGATTCTCCAAAGCCTCCCAAAAAGAGTACTAGTGTATGTGTTCTCTCCAACTCGAGAATGTGCTTTAATCATGAAGATATAGTGACTTGTGATGGTTTATTTCGTTGGAATAACTCTTTCATTACAAAATAGTTCTTGCTAAGGTTCAACAAGCTGGTTCCAAACGGTCTGAGAACCAGACTTGGTATAGTCGTTTTGGTCACTACACAAAGCTCGTAAGAAGATCTTTCAATCCATGAGCCTTTTTTCGAGTCATTTTGTGTATTCGCCTAGTTATATAGTATTTGTGGCAAATGGTGATGTCTCAAATTGTTTTCTTGAACGGTTGTACATTGGGTCCATGAACGGGATAGTTCAGCTTGTTTGTACGCTGCAACGGGTTATTCGGTTATTATTTCTTCAATATAGCTCCAAATCAAACGATTCAAGCTTCGTTGGAAAGATTACTCAATAAACGACCAGGATTCCGAATTTCATCTACATCCATGGTAATTTGACTATCCAAAGCCTCCCCAAAAGAGTACTAGTGTATGTGTTCTATCCAACTCAAGAATATGCTTTAATCATGAAGATATAGTGACTCTTTGTGATGGTTAATTTCGTTGGAATTAACTCTTTCATTACAAAAATAGTTCTTGTTAAGGTTCAACAAGCTGGTTCCAAACGGTCTGAGAATCAGACTTGGTATAGTCGTTTTGGTCACTAAACAAAGCTCGTAAGAAGATCTTTCAATCCATGAGCCTTTTTTCGACTCATGTTGAGTATTCCCTAGTTATATGGTATTCGTGGCAACAGGTGATGTCTCAACTTGTTTTTTTGAACGGTTGTACATTTGATCCATGAACGGGATCGTTCAACTCGTTTGAAAGGCTGCAACGGGTTGTTCGGTAATTAATTCTTCAATACAACTCTAAATCAAATGATTCAAGCTTCGTTGGAAAGCTTACTCAATAAACGACCAGGATGTCGAATTTCATATACGTGCATGGTAATTTGACTCTCCAAAGCCTCCCCAAAAGAGTACTAGTGTATGTGTTCTCTCCAACCCGAGTATATGCTTTAATCCTGAATATATAGTCACTTGTGATGGTTGATTTCGTTAGAACTAACTCTTTAAGTACAAAAATAGTTCTTGCTAAGGTTCAACAAGTTGGTTCCAAATGGTGTGAGAATCAGACTTGGTATAGTCGTTTTGGTCACTACACAAAGCTCGTAAGAAGATCTTTCAATCCATGAGCCTTTTTTCGAGTCATGTTGTGTATACACCTAGTTATATAGTATTCGTGGCAAATGGTGATGTCTCAAATTGTTTTCTTGAACGGTTGTACATTGGGTCCATGAACGGGATAGTTCGGCTTGTTTGAACGCTGCAACGCGTTACTCGGCCGTTACTTCTTCAATATAGCTCTAAATCAAACGATTCAAGCTTCGTTGGAAAGCTTACTCAATAAACGTTTCATCTGCTTCCATGGTAATTTGACTCTCCAAAGCCTCCCCAAAAGAGTACTAGTGTATGTGTTCTCTCCAACTCGAGAATATGCTTTAATCATGAAGATATATTGACTTGTGACTTGTGAAGGTTAATTTCGTTGTAACAAACTCTTTCATTACAAAAATAGTTCTTGCTATGGTTCAAGAAGTTGGTTCCAAACGGTCTGAGATTCAGACTTGGTATAGTCGTTTTGGTCACTACACAAAGCTCGTAAGAAGGTCTTTCAATCCATGAGCCTTTTTCGACTTATGTTGTGTATTCGCCTAGTTATATGGTACTCGTGGCAAATGGTGATGTCTCAAATGGTTTTCTTGAACGGTTGAACATTGGGTCCATAAACGGGATAGTTCGGCTTGTTTGAACGTTGCAACGGGTTATTCGGTTATTATTGATCATTGTGCATATCTCGTGATTGTGTATGTACGGCCTAGACGGTCCTAGTACACATACGGACACAAGGACACCGAGACTAATAAAGGAGAGTACGAGGTTGTACAATGAGAAGGACACAAGACAAAGAGACGTAATGTGCAGGTGGATCAGTAACCATTTTGGACATACTTGAAGATGTCACTATCTAGGACCACTAGAGAGGAAAATATCTCCTTGTGCCTAACGGATCTATACCTTTTAGTTATTGATCAAGAGGGACTTGAATTGTGGTATGTACGGATTGTACGGTCATAGTACAATCCGTACCATTTTAGCAGCCGTACATTCATCATATAAAGGAGGTTTGAAGTCATTTAAATGAAGCAAAAGGGGAAAGAAAGAGAGTCGTTGCATCTGGATCATATTACCGTTTATAGATAGGATTAAGGAAAGGATTTGTACCTGAAATGGTCCACACCTTATCCTTTCACCAACCATAAAGCAATGTTGTCATTTTCTACTCCTTCATGTTGTCATTTCCGTTTTCTATATATATGGCTGATGTACGTGTACTAAAGTAATCTAATCAGAAATGAAACTATTTTCACTCTTTTCTCTCTTAAATCTTTAAACTTTCTTTAGAAAAGCTTAAGCAATCTCTAGTAATTTCCGCTTATTCTTTCATGGTATCATTGACCTAGGTTGCGTTTTTGGGTTTCTATTGTTACTATTCTCTTCAATCTCTACCATTTTACACAAATCTCCATCAAATCTTCATATTACAATCTTTTGTTTATCTCAAAATCTCATCTTTTCATTCTGTTTTTCTCACAAATCTCTCTCATTTTTCGATTTGAACCGTTCAAAACATTGAGTCAAGCTTTTTTCTAAAGAGAAAACCATTATGTAGTGTTTTTCTAGCTTTCCTCAAAGTTCTAGAACAATCTCAAAACATTTTCATCAAGAAATGGATAACTCTAAGGTTATGGTAATTCTGGTTACTCTCAAAGGACCAAACTATCTTCTTTGGTCAAGAACAACAAAGATAGCTCTTTGTGGTCGTGGATTGTGGAATCACATTGAAGTTGTTGCTGAAGAAGAAGAAGAAGACTCAAGTGATGATGAAGAGGCAGTAGTTGCGGCTAAACTTGTAAAGGAGGCTAAATGGTTCCAAGAGGACCAAACCGTTCTTGCCATCATCCAAAACTCTCTTGAAGCTCCACTCCTTGAAGCATACTCGTTTTGTGAAACTGCAAATGAGCTTTGGAAAACTCTCAAGAACATCTATGGTAACATATCTAACCTCTCTCGTGTGTTTGAAGTGAAAAAGGCTATAAATGAGTTGAGTCTGGTGCATCCCATCACATGATTAGTAATGCAACCTTACTTAACAATACAGAACCAACAAAAGGGAGTGTTATAATTGCAAATGGTGATCAAGTTCCAATTAAATGCATAGGGAATTTGAGATTGTTTGATAAAGAATCTAGAGCAATTTATATGCCTAAGTTTCAATCTAACGTTTTATCTGTTAAACGAGCTACTAGTGATCTTAATTGTTATGCAAACTTTGGTCCTAATGATGTCTATTTTCAGGATATTGAGTCCGGTAAAGTAATCGGTGAAGGGGGAACTAAGGATGAACTCTATGTTTTTGATGGTGTTTCACCGACTACTTCACAAGCTTGCAATTTCAATTATCGTTTAGACAATAACAAGTATTTTGTGACTTTCATAGATGAAAAATCGAAATATACTTGGGTTACTCTATGCGTTCTAAAGATCGTGTGTTTGATGCATTTCTTAGTTTTCAAAACTATGTGACTAACCAATACAATGAAAAGATTAAGATTCTTAGAACAGATAATGGAGGAGAATATACAAGCAATAGGTTCAAACAACACCTATCTAGACATGGCATAATCCATCAAACAAGCTGCCCATACACTCCACAACAAAATGGAGTGGCCGAGAGAAAGAACCGCCATCTAATGGAGGTATCTAGATCAATGATGTTTCACATGAAAGTACCAAAGAGGTATTGGGGAGATGCAGTGATGATGGCGTGTTATCTTATTAACCGAACCCCAACAAAGATTCTAGAAGACATTTCTCCATTTGAGGTACTCAATCAAACTCGTCCATCTATTGAACATCTAAGAGTGTTTGGTTGTGTTTGTTTTGTTTTAGTACCCGGAGATCTTAGAAAGAAGCTGTATGCAAAGAGCAATCGATGTGTGTTTCTAGGCTATTCAACAACTCAAAAAGGTTATAAATGCTACAATCCTAGCGCAACCGGACATATGTGTCAAGAGACGTCAAGTTCTTTGAAGATCAAAGCTACTTTGAGAAGAAAGATTGGGAAGACTTAAAAGATCTAGCCTCATCATCCGACAGAACATTGAGCTTGAGATTTCTACTTGATCATCTTGGAAATACAAATATTCCGGTCAAGCAAGGAGGAATGCATACCATGCCGAGTGTATCTCCAAGTGAACCACCGATGGCTACACAAAATGATCCAAGTGAGCCACCGATGGCTACACCAAATGATCAAAGCCAAACTCAAAACATAAATGAGAGTATTGATCAAGATCAAGAAGAACCGGAGATGGAATAAGCAACTTTGGAAAATGAAGCTCCATATTCGGCAGAATTAGGAGAAGATAGAAATGAAGAAACCATATATCCTCAAGATGATCCTATACCGGTGCAGCGAAGTCTAAGAAGGTGCACAAGGGAAAGGAGTGATTCATCTACATGGAAGCAAAAGAGGATTTACTTTAATTGTGAAGCTGTTGCTCATCCGATTCAAGCCACATGCTCTCTAGCATTCTTACCACAAGATTATCAAGCGTTTCTTGGAAAACTTGACCAAGATATCATACCAAGGAGTTATGAAGAGGCTATGGAAGAAGAGGTATGGGGCAATGCGTTTGATGACGAAGTGGGAGCTATGGTGAAAAATGATATTTGGTATGAGACAGATCTCCCTCAAGGAAAGAAGGCCGTGAGCTCACAATTAAACACTTGAGTAATGGTGATATAGAAAGATACAAGGCAAGGCTAGTGGCAAGAGGATTCACTCAAACATATGGAGAAGACTTCATGGATACATTTGCACCCGTAGCCAAACTTCATACGGTTCGAGTTGTCCTCTCAATAGCCACTAATCTGTCATGGGATTTATGGCAAATGGATGTCAAGAATGCATTCCTACAAGGAGAGTTAGAAGAAGAAGTCTACATGACTCCTCCTCCTGGTTTAGAGAACATGGTTGCTCCGGGAAAGGTATTGTGATTGAAGAAAGCTATCTACGGTTTCAAGCAATCTCCAAGGGTTTGGTATAGGAAGTTAAGTATGACACTCATGGAGAAAGGCTTCAAGAAGTCTCAATCTGATCATACGCTTCTTACTCTCCAAGGACCTCAAGGGATAGTTGTGGTGCTTGTTTATGTAGATGATCTAATCGTAACCGGGGATAACAAGGGAGGAATACAAGACACAAAGAAATATCTCAATTCGGTGTTTGATATCAAACATCTTGGAGAGCTCAAATACTTTCTTGGCATTGAGATATGTAGCTTCTCGGATGGTCTTTTCCTTTCTCAAAGAAAGTATGCAAATGATCTACTAGAGGAGACCGATAAGTTGGAAGCCAAACCCGCAAAAACACCACTTGAAGATGGTTACAAGGTCAGACGAAAGGGGGAGCAAGTAGATGATCTATTTGAGGATGCTGCAAAATATAGAAGAATTGTTGGGAAGATGATCTACTTGACTCTCACACGTCCGGACCTTTGTTTTGCGGTTAACCAAGTCAGTCAACACATGAAGGCTCCCACGGTTTATCATTGGAGCATGGTGGACAAAATACTAAGGTATATAAAAGGCAGTGTTGATCAAGGCATTTGGATGGGAAAGAATGATAACACCGAGATTGTTAGCTATTGTGATGCGGATTGGGCCACGGATAGGAATGATCGCAAATCTACCACCGGCTATTGCACCTTCATCAGAGGTAATCTAGTAACTTGGAAAACCAAGAAGCAAAAGGTGGTCTCGGACTCAACCGCAGAGGCAGAATATAGAGCCATGAAGAAGTTAACAAATGAGCTTGTTTGGCTCAAAGGTCTTCTCTAATGCTTAGGAATTGATCAAGTTACTCCTATCAAGATGCATTGTGATAATCAGGCTGCAATTCACATCGCAACTACTCGGTGTTCCATGAACGAACCAAACACATCGAGTTAGATTGTCACAAAATCCAAGAGAAGATAGAGCAAGGAATAACACTTCCATGTTACACAAGAAGTGAAGATCAACTTGCTGATATTTTCACGAAGGGAGCGAGTCTTAAGGTTTGCAACAACATCTATGGCAGACTTGGACTTATCTCCCTATCACAGCCTTGATCAAGTCCCCTATCCGAGAGACATCTCACTCTTTTTCCCTAAGTATGGTTTTACCCATGTGGTTTTCTATACTTAGGTTTTTAATGAGGAGATGCATCTCGGGTCTTCCAAGTTTAGTTAAAGTTCCTATGGCTAAACTTGAGGAGGAGTATTGATCATTGTGCATATTTTGTGTAGTTGTACGGATGGTACGGACGCACGGACATGTACGGTCCAAGTACACATCCGGACACAAGTACAAAGGTGGTACAAGATGAAGGACAAAGGACATAGAGCTGTTGGAGATAGGATCAGATCAGATTGGCATCAAGTTGCTCACCAACCATTTTGGAAGTATCTAAGGTGTCATTTTCCATGGACCACAAGGAGGAAAATATCTCCTTGTGTGTAGATCAGCTCCTAACGGCTATATGCCAATGTCTGATATATATATGTTCATCTTGTAACACTTATGACTGAATCTAAGCAACATACTTTGTTAAAACTCTCTCTAATGTTTTCTTATACTTCTTCTCTCTTGAATACTCTTTAGCTTAGATTCAATCAATTACACTCTCAAACACTCATTCTGCACTTAAACTAACAAGTTCAAAGAGAACAAGGGTCACTTGGAATGTTTGGTCGTAAGGGGGAGCTTCCTACTGCCAATAAAGGAGTATTCAAGGTTGAAGACCGACGATCAAAGGTGTGTGAGCATTTCAAGAAGAAGAGACACTACAAAGACAAATGTTGGTTCCTCCATCCACATCTCCGACCAAGAAATGGACCAAGGGAACCGAGAGCTAACATCACTCAAGTTGGTCCATCAAGACAAGAAGAGGAGTTAGCATCTGGTGACTATGTGAGGAAATTGGACCTAGAACCACTCATCAAATCCATTGCCTCTCTCAAGGATTCCGGTAACAAATTCTTAACCCCAACACCTTTTAGCTACTTAACACATAAACCAACGAGTAAGAGCTCTTTAATTGTTGATTCGGGTGCTTCTCATCATATGATTAGCAATGAATCCTTATTAAGCAATATAGAACCTGCTAGTGGTAATGTGAAGATAGCTAATGGTGATAGAATTTTTATTAAAGGCATTGGTAATTTGAAGCTATTTGATAAATAATCTAAAGCTCTTTACATGCCTAAGTTCATTTCTAACTTGTTATCCGTTAAAAGAACCACAAATGATCTTAATTGCTATGATATATTTGGTCCTAATGAGGTTTATTTTCAGGATATTAAAAGTGGTAAAGTGATCGGAGAAGGGGGATGCAAAGATGAACTCTATGTGTTAGAGAATCTTTCACCGACCACTTCACAACAACATTTCAATTTCGGCTCTTGTTTAGATGTTTCCAATATCTTGTGGCATGTTTGATTAGATCATCCTCATTCTAGAGCTCTTAAACTCATGTTGCCTAGTGTTTCATTTGAATCAAATAATTGTGAAGCTTGTATTCTTGGCAAACATTGGAAAACTGTTTTTCCTACTTCTACTACAATATATGAAAATTGCTTTGATTTGGTTCATTCGGATGTTTGGACTTCACCTTGCATTTCTAGAGATAACAACAAGTATTTTGTTACATTCATTGATGAAAAGTCTAAATACACTTGGATTACATTGCTTCCATCTAAAGATCGTGTGTTTGATGCATTCATGAATTTTCAAAACTATCTTGTTAACCAATACAATGCCAAGATCAAAGTGTTTAGAACAGATAATGGAGGGGAGTATACAAGCAACAAATTCAACGAACACCTAGCAAAACATGGAATTCTACATCATACAAGTTGTCCTTATACACCACAACAAAATGGTGTTGCCGAGAGAAAGAACCGGCACCTAATGGAAGTGGCGAGATCAATGATGTTTCATACTAATGTTCCCAAACGTCTTTGGGGTGATGCGGTGATGACTGCTTGTTATCTCATTAACCGAATACCAACCAAAGTCTTAGAGGACATCTCACCATTTCAGGTATTAAACAAAACAAAACCCTCTCTTGAACATCTTAAAGTATTTGGATGCGTTTGCTTTGTGATGTTACCTAGGGATATCAGAAACAAGCTAGAACCAAAGAGTGTCAAGAGTATGTTCCTAGGCTATTCTACAACACAAAAGGGATATAAATGCTTTGATCCCACCAACAACCAGTTGTATGTTTCAAGAGAGGTTAAGTTCTTTGAAGAACAAGGGTACTATGAGAAGAAGGATTGGAATGACTTGAAGGATTTGGCTGCATCAACAGACCGTGCCTCAAGTTTAAGAATGCTTCTTGAGCATCTTGCCGACTCCAAAAACAACAACAACCAATCAAAAGCCAAACCGGACCAAGCACATAATGTTTCAATCTCGGAAGAAGAAGAACTTGATATTGGCCAAGGAGAACCATCTATGGCAGAAAATGAGGTTACTCAAGAGCCAATAATAGAAGAACCCGAGCCTACTCAAGAGACAACTATAGAAGTGCAAGCACCTACCCTTAGAAGGAGTTCTAGGCTTCAAACTACTTGTCCCACACAAAGTGAAGTCCCAAGACAAGAGATAAGCCAAGAACCAATTCAAGAACCGCCTATTCAAGAACCGAGTCAAGAGCCAACTCAGCCAGTCCTAAGAAGATATGAAAGAGAAAAGAGTGACCCATCTACTTGGAAAGAGAAGAGGGTCTATTACAATTGTGAAGTTGTTGTTCATCCTATTCAAGCCGTGTGTTCTCTTGCCTTTATACCTTCGGATCATCAAGCATTTCTAGTCAAGATATGATCCCTAAAAGTTATGAAGAAGCAATGGAGAGTGGAGAATGGACAGAGGCAGTTGATGATGAGATAGGAGCAATGATGAAGAATGAAACTTGGTATGAGGCTGATTTACCCAAAGGAAAGAAAGCTGTGAGTTCAAAGTGGGTATTCACAATCAAGCATTTGAGCAATGGAGACATAGTGATAGAATTCTCATAAGATCGTCACTCTTAAGTTGAGAAAAGGGATAGGCCTTGCTGCTGTGAAACCATAAAGCTTCAAAGACAAGGGATGTGGATTGAACGGTCACACAGAAGCTGCAGAAGACTCCTGATATTCCAGATCGATTCTAAGGATATTACGCATGAAAGAGATCGAACTTGTTTGCTGGATATTACACACCAACAATGATCTAACTTGAAAGAGATTTTGATAAAAAGATAGATAAAAACGTTTGGAAACAGATTACAGAATATATAAAGAGAGAACAAGCCTTGGAACAACTTACAAGACTGTTCTTGAAAACACAAAGCATTAAAAATCAGTTTGAATAAAAAACTTGACTCTTCTCCTGCCTTGGACGTTTTTTATTGTTGTGAAAGGTCTTGGGCTTTTGGTTTCAACAAATGGGCTATGGTGAAGTGAAACAATTGCCTCATTAAAAACCTTGTCAAGAAAACCCATTGGGACAAAACTTGACAAGGGAAAAAGAGTACAATCGAGTCACTTTTCCCATTTGCTGAATTTATTCAAGTTTGTATCAAGACCAGAGCTAGTACAGCCACAACGTCCTCATCTTCAAGTGAATCCTCAGCTACAAGCTTAGCTCCTTCTGGTTCGAGCTCAGGTTCATGGTGCTCCACTGGTTCAAGCCCTTCCCCACGTTCTAAGCTCTTTGTTCTTGGCATGATCATATCATCCTCTCCCACTTGAAAAGGATTTGACCTCAAATCCAATTTACCTGCATTGCAATAGAGCAAGTCAAAAACGTAATCATGAAAAATTAGGGTCATACCTCGAAATTTGTTTTGGCTCGGTTTTGTCTTGTTTGTTGCATCTGGAGGTGCTTCTTTGATCAACATGAAGATATTTACGTCTTGGTGTTTATCCTGGTCCAAATCAGGTGGCTTAAATCATTTGTCTTCCCCTCTCTTTTCAATTCTTCTTGTGCGCTTCAAGGCTACTCTAAAACCTGTATTTGGCTCTTTTGACAAAGACAAGCCAATCATATATGTGTAATCAGGGATAAAAGGATTCTTCAGAACAAAGATACTTACCTTAGCGAGTTCAAGTTCTTTGTCTCTGGCTCGTATTATGATTGTTGGTGTCCATCCATGGCGCAGGACTTGATATGATCCTGCCAAGCACTAAGGACGTGGAACTTGAGGAAGGACTTGAACCTAAGGAGCAGCTTGTACCCGAGGAAGCCAAGGAGCTTAGCACTATCTTATGGCGCATTGAAAGTAACCTTGAGCCGAGCACTTGTCCAACTATACTGATTGCGATCCAAGTGGCTTAAGGGTCGATCATGAGAGGTGTGTGACTTGCACTCTTTTTCCCTTAGCTTGGTTTTGTCCCAATGGGTTTTCCAAGCAAGGTTTTTAATGAGGCGATGTTCACACACTTAACCGTTAGCCTCATCATCGACATTGCTACGAATAAGAAGAACCGGAGTTACCCATGTCTAGTTACATTTCAAACAGAGTCAAAGTTCATTTAATTTCGTTTTGGTGTCTTTCAAACTTCTAGTCAAAGTTATTTAATTTCCTTTGTTTTTCCGTGTAATCAATGAGGAAGTTGGAAGGCTGTTTCTACCCTTCCCCTCCTATATAAATTCGTTTTATTCATCAATAATAATCATCAAACATTTTATCCAAACTCTCTATAAACTTGTTTGATCAGAGAAGTGTGTAATATCTTCTCAACTTGTTTTCTTCTTAGTGCGTAATATCTAAGTTGATCGCAAGCTTGTAGTCTAAGAGATATCCATGTCTCTTGGAAGTACAATTCGAATCCCCCTCTATCATTCATTCAATCCGCTGCAACTCCATCGATCATCACCATCGAATCATTCATCTTCAATATGTTGCATCATTCAACCATTTCCGCATCATTCAATCCATCTATCCGTGTATCCCGAATCAAAAACTTTGAAGCATGTTCCTCGGGCATAGATCCTCCCTAGGATCTTATCAAGTGGTATCTAGAGCCTACTTCAAAAGGTTTTATCATTCTAACCCAAAATTTCGTGTACTTCATTTTCTGGAAATTCTGGAATTTTTGTGTTCTTCATTTTCGGGGTTTTGCAAACTTTATCATAAATCATTGGTTGATTAGAAAATTGTGAAATCACTCGAATCTGAAACTAGAAAGAGTCTAGTATTTACTAAAAGTTGTTCTAGAATGTTTGAATACGTTTAGATAATTATTAGTGACCGATCAACTGCTCGTGTCATTTCTGCCAAAAACCAAAACTGTTCCTCTTCTAGAACTTGTTATCTTTTTCATAAATCATTAACTCTCAAATCGTTAAATAAACTGAATTTGAACCTTGGAAGAGTCTAGTATTTGTTAAAAGTGGTTCTGGAATTTTTAGATTCGTTTTGATAATTTTTGGTGACCAATCAAGTCAAATAGTCGTGATTAGGGTTCTTTGTAAGATCTTGTGTCATACAAGGATCATTTTTGTTTTTGTGTGTGTGATCGATTTATCTACAAAGGAACTTGTTACTGGTGTTTTGTTGCTTTGTTTTTCAGGCCAAGATGTCCGATCGTGGTAAAGAATCAAGCATCAACCGCAACAAGCGTCTCGTTGAAGCAATTATGGCAAAGATGGAACAAGTGATGGACAGAAAATTTGATGCATTCCGTCATGAACATCAGCAACACCCAGGTCAAGAGCAGAGCAGAGCACAGCGAAGGAAGGAACAAGAGCTTAATCCGAAGCCGCCTAACCACACACTAAGATCAACTTGGCGCAGCCATAAAACCTCTCACGCTCCCAAATCTGAGTTTTGTTTTTATTCTGATTTTCAGACTACTAATGAGCTTCCACCTTGTATATTTTCTGGAAAAGGAAACTACTTAGAGTGGGAACAAAGCATGGACGATTGGTTTCACTACAACCACAATCAGAAGAGGTTTGATTATGCCATAGGCCGACTAATTGGAGATGCTTATAAATGGTTGTTGGAAGAAGTATATGATTGCAGGTATCACGGCAATCCAACTATCTCCACATGGAGAGAACTTAAGGAGCTACTGAGGAATAAGTATGCACCAAATGGTTTAGTACCAAAAGAAGCTTACAACCCACAACCGAAGAAAGAAAACGCAAAAAGCAGCACCACAACCAAAGAGCAATTTGAGAACGAACTTCTAGAAATTCTCAACGCTTACAGCAAAACCAAGAAAGCTAAGTGTAATCTCTCTTCTAAGATATCTGATTTTCGGCTTGAAAGTGGTCAAGCTTGTGAAAAACTAACCCCTTCCAAATCGGTGCAACCGAGTAGTACTCTTTGTTTTTCACATGTCTCTCAAAAAGAATCTCATGAAGAAGTACAAAAGAGTTTGCAATCGATTATTACTGACTTGGAGCAGCCAACACATTTTGTGCCAGAACCTCATGTCATTTCCTTGTGAATACCCAAAAAATCACTGTAAGGAATTTGATTTGGCTCGGACTGAACTTAATTTGTTTATGTTGATTTCTGCTCATGACGAAAAACGTTTTGGTCTAAAAAAAGTTAAAGAACTTCGTGTTTCAAACTCTGTTTTTGACAACATAGTTCTTACTTTCGATAAACTCACACTGAAACGTTTTTAAAGCCAAAGGATATTTTAATTGATGAATTTCCTGAATTTCATTTTTCTTTGAGCGTTTCTGAGTTTAGTAACATACCTGAGTTGTTTAGAGGTAGAACTGAGCCTATGTTGTGTAAAACGTTTTCTAGTATAAACAGAAAAACCCTGGAAACCGTTTTGTGCAATTCTGAATCATTTCGTGAATGTAGAAATCGCTTAGATTTTGTTACAAGTGTTGTAGGCTGTGAAAACTTGTGTTATCAACATAAGAAGCTATTTGATTATTCCACCCGCACATTTGATGTGTTTCTTTTAGTGTTTGTGAAAGATTCAAAGGCAGGGATGATTCAAGTTCTTACTAATCAAGTTGATTATGGACCAAAAGCAAGCAAAGGGAACCAACAAAGGACTTATCATTATGGAATTCGGAAGTACCTAAGGAAAACAACATCAATCGCTCAATGATGTTCCATTCCAAAATCTTACTTTGCTAATATCTCAATGAGAAATTGCTTGATCTTCTTTGTGTCTAGACTATTTCCTTTTGATGTAGGAGACTTTGCGTTCTTTCCACTCCAATCAACAAACCAGGAGTATAAAAAGCAAGGTAAGCTTTTAAACCTACCACCAGAATCTTGGTATACTTTTTCTTGTTTTGATGCAGGTTATGTGGAACACAAAGAAGAGATGCATCAATCCAGAAGAGCTCTCACTGATCTTGAAGAAGCTCTACGCCATGGATGGACTCCAACAATTATAATACGAGCTAGAGACAAAGATATTGAACTCGCTAAGGAAAGTGTCTATGTTTTCCAAAATGTTTTTGTTCCTGATCACAAAGATATGATTCGCTTATCTTTGTCAAAAGAGCCAAATGCAGATTTTAAAGAAGTTTTGAAGCGAACAGGAAGAACCAAAAGGAGAGAGGAAGACAAACGATTTAAGCCACCTGATTTGGACCAGGATAAACATCAAGATATCAATAGCTTCATGCTGATCAAAGAAACATCTCCAGATGCACCATTCAAGCCAAAGCCGAGCCAAAATAGAGGTATGCCCCTAATCCATCATAATTACCTTTTTGACTTGGTTTGTTTCATTGCAGATGTATTGGATTTGAGGTCAAATCCTTTTCAAGTGGGAGAGGATGATATGATCCTGCCAAGCACTAAGGACGTGGAACTTGAGGAAGGACCTGAACCTAAGGAGCAGCTTGTACCCGAGGAAGCCAAGGAGCTTAGCACTATCTTATGGCGCATTGAAAGCAACCTTGAGCCGAGCACTTGTCCAACTATACTGGTTGCGATCCAAGTGGCTTAAGGGTCGATCATGAGAGGTGTGTGACTTGCACTCTTTTTCCCTTAGCTTGGTTTTGTCCCAATGGGTTTTCCAAGCAAGGTTTTTAATGAGGCGATGTTCACACACTTAACCGTTAGCCTCATCATCGACATTGCTACGAATAAGAAGAACCGGAGTTACCCGTGTCTAGTTACATTTCAAACAGAGTCAAAGTTCATTTAATTTCGTTTTGGTGTCTTTCAAACTTCTAGTCAAAGTTATTTAATTTCCTTTGTTTTTCCGTGTAATCAATGAGGAAGTTGGAAGGCTGTTTCTACCCTTCCCCTCCTATATAAATTCGTTTTATTCATCAATAATAATCATCAAACATTTTATCCAAACTCTCTATAAACTTGTTTGATCAGAGAAGTGTGTAATATCTTCTCAACTTGTTTTCTTCTTAGTGCATAATATCTAAGTTGATTGCAAGCTTGTAGTCTAAGAGATATCTTTGTCTCTAGGAAGTACAATTCGAATCCCCCTCTATCATTCATTCAATCCACTGCAACTCCATCGATCATCACCATCGAATCATTCATCTTCAATATGTTGCATCATTCAACCATTTCCGCATCATTCAATCCATCCATCCGTGTATCCCGAATCAAAACCTTTGAAGCGTGTTCCTCGGGCATAGATCCTCCCTAGGATCTTATCAGGACTTGTTCTAGATCAGTGGGAACTCTTCTCGACCAATTAATCTTCTCTTTGTATTCCCCATAACCTGTATCAAAACAAGAAAAAGTATACCAAGAATTTGGTGAAAGGTTTAAAGGCTTACCTTGCTGGTTATTGTAGTTTGATCTGAGCATAAGTAATGGCTACTTTCCCATGCTCCTGGTCTGGTGGTTTCTCCTTGATTTGATTAGAACACGTGAGCCCCTCTCCATGAATCCCATGAATTCTAACATCAAATTACCATGCAAGTAGATGAAATTTGGCATCTTGGTCGTTCATTGAGTAAGCTTTCCAACAAAGCTTGAATCGTTTGATTTGGAGCTATATTGAAGAAGTAACTGCCGAGTAACGCGTTGCAGCCTTCAAACAAGCCGAACTATCCCGTTTATGACCATTCAAGAAAACCAGTTGAGACATCACCATTTGCCACGAATACCATATAACTAGGCGAATTTTCAACATAGGTCGAAAAAAGTATCATGGATTGAAAGATCTTCTTACAAGCTTCATTTAGAAACCAAAACAACTATACCAAGTCTGATTCTCAGACCGTTTGGAACCAGCTTGTTGAACCTTAGCAAGTACTATTTTTGTTATGAAAGAGTTAGTTACAACGAAATTAACCATCACAAGTCACTATATCTTCATGATTAAAGCATATTCTCGAGTTGGAGAGAACACATACACTAGTACTCTTTTGGGGAGGCTTTGGAGATACCATGGACGTAGATGAAATTCGGCATCCTGGTCGTTTATTGAGTAAGCTTTCCAACGAAGCTTGAATCGTTTGATTTGGAGCTATATTGAAGAAGTAATAACCGAATAACCCGTTGCAGCCTTCAAACAAGCCGCACTATCCCGTTCATGGACCAAATGTACAACCGTTCAAGAAAACAAGTTGAGACATCACCACTTGCCACGATTACCATATAACTAGCTGAATACTCAACATGAGTCGAAAAAAGGCTCATGGATTGAAAGATCTTCTTACGAGCTTTGTTTAGTGACCAAAACGACTATACCAAGTCTGATTCTCAGACCGTTTGGAACCAGCTTGTTGAACACTTAGCAAGAACTATTTTTGTAATGAAAGAGTTAGTTCTAACGAAATTAAACATCACAAGTGACTATATCTTAATGTTTAAAGCATATTCTAGAATTGGATAGAACACATACACTAGTACTCTTTGTTGGAATAAAGTGGAAATGAGTATAGATAGTATGAAAATCATCTAAGCTTGAAGAACAACTAAGAGAAGAGAAGTATAAAGAACCATTAGAGAGTTTTAGAATCAAATGTAAATTGCTTAGATTACTTAGAATAAGGTGTTGGAATTCATGAGATTAAGCTCATGAATGGAGGATACAATCAACTTGTGATTGAATCCTCTTAAACCCACACAAATAACTCATTCTCAAGATAAAGAGGAGACCATCAACTTGTGATGGAATTCACTCATAAGAGCTTGATAGAACCGAGATTACTAGAGAGTAATTCGATCCTAACAAGTAGAATAGCTTTAGTATGAAGCTAGATTCGTTATAAGCATCACAACACTTGTAGTTTGTGTGCTATGGAGAAACGAATCTATGAATCAATGAGCTAGAGATTAAGAAAGTAAATAAGAGATTAAAAGAGTTTAGTGAGGTGTTTATGAAGTAATTAGGCTGCCTTAAGGGCAGCCTTCTACAACCGAAGCCTCATAAGTTCTACAGTTAGAGAATAAGTGAAAATAAACAAAGGAGAAAGGAGATCACTTCTTATTGTCTTTAGAATCCGATTTACAACTATATATAGAGGAAATGGATGACAACATAAACTGAGAAATATTGACATTTTGATGACATTTCCTTTATGGTTGGTGGGAAAATAAGATGCCTTGAGGATAAGATGCTTTGAAGATAAGGTTGTACCTTGTACCTTCTGTACGGATGTGTACTTTGATGTACCATCCGTACAGTCCGTACACAATCCGGGAAATCCACAACTTATCTCATACTCCGGACTGTCCTTGTGTACTTGTCCGTACATAACCCGGGAAATGCACATCTTTGATCAATAATCACCACCTTCTTCTCCCTTTAGAAGTTCTTGAGGTGATTTTCAGCCTTGTCTTTATAACTTCGGCCTTGACTCTCCTCTTCTTCTTCTTTCTGGTCTTGGTGGTGATCGGCCTCTTCAGCCTCTTCCTCTACTTTTCTTCTTCCACTCTAATACTCCCCCGCAAGCTTGGTCGTCGAGACGCCAAAGGTCAGCGGCCAAAGGACCAAAGGCCAAGATTGCCAACCGCAAATGACTACCTTCTTAAAAACCTCAACAAGGAAAACCTCATGGGATAAAACCTTGCTAAGGGAAAAAGAGTATAGCCTTTACGGTGGATTGATGTATCTTGACCCCGGTTTGATTATGATTTATAACCGGCGCTTTTCTTCCAAGTGCTTCATTTCATTTCTTAGCCTTTCTTGTCTTGATTTCTCTTCATATGAAACTCTTGTTTCATCAAGTGCTTCTTTAGAGTATGTCCACGCATTCCTCCTTCCCTTTAACTTTCATCATGAGATTTAAAGAGAAATTTGAGAGATAAGTATGGTTTAGATGACAAGTTAGTTAGCTAAACAAAGGGAAAAAAAGTCTTTTTAAACACTTATTCATAGCTTAATCAAATTGAACCAAGCTAAGCTACTGATTTTATTTTAACTATAGCTTACTGGTTTTAGCAATTCATTTCCAATTGATTTAAAGCATATGAACTTCAATTTGCAAATTCAGATTGCAATTCAATTTATTAACCACTCCTAGGCTTTCTAGTCTACTGATTTTAACAACCTAAATCAGTTTCAAGTGAATTTCAATTGTCTAAGCATATTGAAATAGATTAAGGTATAGAAATAGCCTGAATTTGGAGTGGCCTTGATTTGGCTTTGAATTTGATTCTTCAACTCCCCCATAGCCTTAGGCTTCTACAAACGCTTTGGATTGATTCATAGTCTACCATAAGCTTTCCTCTCCACTAGAACTTCCACCATAGCCACCTAAGGAACCGCAATCTTCAGGTCAGCCTCTTCGGTCTGCCTCTTCAAGTCAGCCCGGAAAAACTAGGTTGGGCTTGTCTTGTGGTCTCTAAAGCTTGATTGTTAATGAGATCCTCCTAGATCGATACTCTGAATTGAGAATAAACTGAAAACGTGATGATTGAATTTGTGATGGTGAATGGAAGTTGAATGGTTGAAGGATAGCACAGAAGCTTGCGGAAGAAATTATGGATATTAACTCGATATCTCTGGATATTACACACCAAAGAAATCAAGGGTTTTGCCGGATATTACACACCAACAAGATGATCTTCTAGAAAACGTTTTTGATAAAAAGAAAGATGAGTTTTCTGATCTCAGAAACAAAGAGATATAAAGGGAAGAGAGGAGAAGTCTAGAAAATGTAAATAACATTTATTACTAACTTTGACTAATAATAATGAGACCAAGACCACGTTTTTTGGCTCCTCCTTTAATGGCCTTGAGTCTGATCAACAAATGGATGATTTGAAGTGATACATAAGCCTCATTAAAAACCTCCTTTGGAAAATCCAATGGGACAAAACCAAAGGTAGGGAAAAAGAGTGCAAATCCATCACTTATCCATTTGTTGATGTTCTTGAGCTTGTATCAAAACCAGAGTGGTTAGGATCACATCTTCTTCTGCCTTGCTCAAGTGATTAAGTAGTCCACCAATGGCTTGGTTGAACAACTTAGTTCTAGATAGAGTCATCGGTCCTCTTGGTGCGACCAAAACGTCCTCAGCTTCAAGTGACTCCTCAGCAACAAGTTTAGCTCCTTCTGGTACAAGCTCAGGTTCAAGCTCCGGTTCATGCTCCATATCCTTAGTGATGTCCATGATCATATCATTCCCTCCCTCTTGAAAAGGATTTGTCCTCAAATCTGTTCCATCTGCAATAAATAGAACTAAATCAGAAACATTGAAACTAGAACTTACATTATACTTACTTTGTAGATCAAGCTGATAAGCATTGTCACTGATCCTTCTTGTTATTTCGAATGGACCGTCGATTCTTGGCATCAGTTTGGACTTCCTTTCTGCTGGGAACCGTTCCTTCCTCAAATGAACCCATACGAGGTCGCCAACCTCAAAGATCACGCTACGCCTGCCTTTATTTGCTTGTTTAACATAAAGTTTTATTTTCTCTTCTATGTTTCTCCGAGCCTTCTCATGGATCTGCTGAACCAATTCAGCCTTCTTTTTCCCATCAATGCTAGTTATTTCACTCACATGTAAAGGGATTAGATCCAAAGGAGATATGGGATTGAACCCATAAACAATTTGCAATGGAGAATACTTAGAAGCAGAAGCAAATTCAATATGAGGCAAACAATCTTCCCAAGTCCTAAGGTTCTTTTTAATCAAAGCACGCAAAAGTGTTCCCAATGTTCTATTAACCACTTCAGTTTGGCCATCAGTTTGAGGGTAACATGTAGTAGAATATAATAGCTTAGTCCTTAACCTTATACCATAAGGTTTTCCAGAAATAGCTAAGAAACTTAGTGTCTCTGTCAGAAACAATAGTTTTAGGCATTCCATGTAAACGAACTATTTCCCTAAGAACAATTCAGCTACATGTGAAGCATCATCAGTTTTATGACAAGCAATAAAATGTGCCATTTTCGAAAACCTATCAACTACAACGAATATAGAATCTTTTCCAGTTTTAGTTTTAGGCAATCCAAGCACAAAATCCATCAATATATCATTCTATGGATGAGTAGGAATGGGTAAAGGAGTATACAAACCATTTGGTTGAACCTTTGATTTGGCTTGTTTGCAGGTAACACACCTACCACAGATCCTCTCGACATCTCCTCATATGTGGCCAATGGAAGTGATCCTTCATCCCCTCAAGCGTCTTAGCAATGCAAAAATGTCCCATCAGTCCTCCTCCATGAGCTTCCCTAACAAATAAATCTCGAAGGGAACAATTAGGTACACACAAGCGGTTCTCATAGAAGAGAAATCCATATTTTCTCTGGTAATGATCTGAAGCAAACTTAAAACAAGATTTATATATTTCTTGAAAATCTGGATCAGTTTCATAAAGCTCTTTTATTTGTTCGAAACCCAATAGCTTAGCATCAAGAGTAGAGAGTAAAGTGTACCTTCGAGATAATGCATCGGCAACTACATTATCTTTACCTTGTTTGTATTTGATGACATAAGGAAATGTCTCTATGAATTCAACCCACCTGGCATGCCTCTTGTTGAGCTTTTGCTGACCCTTCAAATACTTGAGAGACTCGTGGTCAGTATGTATAACAAACTCTTTAGGCCATATGTAGTGCTGCCATGTTTGCAAAGCTCGAACTAAAGCATACAGCTCCTTATCGTAAGTTGGATAGTTCAAGGTAGCTCCTCCAAGCTTTTCACTAAAATAAGCAATAGGCTTCTTTTCCTGCATCAACAAAGCACCAATACCTATACCAGGCGCATCACATTCGATTTCAAAAGTCTTAAGAAAATATGGTAAGATCAAAAGAGGTGCATGAGTAAGCTTCTCTTTAAGGTTTTGAAATGCTTCTTCTTGTGCTTCTTCCCATTTGAACCCAACGTCTTTCTTGATAACTTCAGTGAGTGGAGCTGCTAAGGTGCTAAAATCTTTCACAAAGCGCCTATAGAATCCAGCAAGTCCATGAAAGCTCCTCACTTCACCTACTGTTTGTGGAATAGGCCATTCTTTAATAGCTTTCATTTTCTCTTCATCAACTTTAACTCCATCTGCACTCACAACAAAGCCTTAAAACACGAGGTTATCTGTACAAAAAGTACATTTCTTCAAATTAGCATAGAGTTTTTCCTTTCTAAGCACACTTAAAACAGATTCTAGGTGATTAACATGCTCTTTTAATGTTTTGTTGTAAATTAAGATATCATCAAAGTAAACAACCACAAAAACTCCAATGAAAGCTCTAAGAATATGATTCATTAATCTCGTGAATGTACTAGGTGCATTTGTAAGACCAAATGGCATAACTAACCATTCATACAAACCATGCTTAGTTTTAAATGCAGTTTTCCATTCATCACCTTCTTTCATCCTAATCTGATGATAACCACTTTTAAGATCAATTTTAGAGATTATGCTAGAACCATGCAATTCATCAAGCATATCATCTAATCTAGGAATAGGGTGTCGATACTTCACCGTGATATTGTTGATTACTCTACAATCAACACACATGCGCCAGCTACCATCTTTCTTAGGCACGAGCAAAACTAGTATGGCACATGGACTCATACTCTCTCTGATATGTCCTTTTTCCATAAGCTCATCAACCTGCCTTTGCAACTCCATTGTTTCTATAGGATTAGTTCTATAGGCTGGACGATTGGGAAGTGTTGCTCCTGGTACGAAGTCAATCTGGTGCTCAATGCCACGGATTGGTGGTAATCCTATGGGATTGTCTTCAGGAAACACGTCCTCAAAATCCTGCAAAAGAAGATTAATCTCACTCGGCAGCGCCGGTGTAAGGTTAGTAAAACTCGTAAGAGTTTCCTTAAACTCAAACAAGAGCATAGTTTGATTAGAGAACAATGCTTTCTTAACCTCATTAGCCTTCATAAAGAAATTAGGCTGTTTGATTAACATGTCATCCTTGCGATGGAGATGGACTTGATCTTCATAGACTTCTTGAGGGGTCATAGGAATTAATCTTGTCTTTCTGCCTTTAAACACAAAAGAGTGACGGTTAGTGTATCCATCATGGATCACCTTTCTATCAGACTGCCACGGTTTTCCCAGAAGAATGTGTCCTGCTTCCATCGGTAGCACATCACATAGGACCTCATCCTCATATTTTCCAATCACCAAAGGAACCATCACCTGACTTCTGACTTTCATTTCTCCAACGTCATTGAGCCACTGAAGTTTATAAGGTCTAGGATGCCTCTTCTCCTTCAGACCGAGCTTCTTAACCATTGAATCACTCGCCACGTTAGTACAGCTACCTCCATCAATAATCAAGCTGCATGTTTTACCCTGAACGTGACATCTAGTATGAATCAAATTTTCCCTCTGTTCTTGTTCTTCAGTCTGGTTCTGGATGCTTAAAGTCCTTCTAGTCACGAGAAGTTCTCCTCCTACTGGTCTCTCTTCATACTCATCAGGAGATGAGATACTCTCTGGTACTATATCATCCTCGGACTCTATTTCACCATCTGCCCGGACGATCATAACCCTTCTGTTAGTGCACTCATTAGCATAATGTCCTCTGCCTTGGCACTTAAAGCATTTGAGATCACGAGCCCTAGAGGTTGTTACTGCAGCCTTGCCCTTGTCCTTCTCCTGACTTGTCGTGAATGGTTTAGGATCCATTTTGGAGTTATAACTTCTTTGTTTTCTCTTTGATAGCTTGACCTGCTAGAATCAGCTCCATAACTTGGCCGTGAGGTTCCCTTCCTCTTGACTTGTTGTTCAACCAGAATAGCTTTATGTAGCATTTCTTCAAGCTCATCATAATGCTGCATCTCCACACGACCTTGTACCTCTCTGTTCAGCCCTCCTAGGAACCGTGACATTGTTGCTTCTTTATCCTCAGAAATGTTAGCTCTCAGCATCAAAGTCTCCAGTTCTTGATAATAATCTTCGACAGATCGGTTTCCTTGTGTGAGTTTTCTAAGCTTCGAATGGAGTTCTCGTTGATAATGACTTGGAACAAAGCGTCTTCTCATGAGGAGTTTCATCTCTGACCATCTTTCCACAGGAAACTCTCCATTACGCCTCCTTGAAGTAACAATTTGGTCCCACCAACTAAGAGCATAATCGTAGAATTCAGTACTAGCCACTCTTACCCTATTTTCCTCAATATAATCTTGGCAATTAAAAACCAATTCCATCTTCTTCTCCCAATCCAAGTAAGCATCAGGATCATTATTTCCATGAAACGGTGGAATCTTGATCTTAAGACCTCCAAGATTTTCTTGTAACAGATTTCTGGCTCGTCTAGATCGCCTTTGATTTCTGTGCAAAGAGCTACTGTGATGGTTATAGTATTCATGTGTTGCATCATTCCCAAGTGATCTCCCTCGTTCTCTAACCTCCTGTGGTCGATCTCTTTCTGGTGGAGGAGTTTCTCTGATTGGCGTTTGGTTTTGGTTCTGAAATTCTTCGCGGATTTCATTTAGCTTGGTGTTTATCATTTGCTCTATTTTTAACGTGAGAGCTTCAAAGAAAAGTTTGTGGGCGAAAGTTTTACTAGTTTCTTCTTCATTCTCCTTTTCAGACACCATCCTGAAACAATAAGAACAACAACACCAATAACAAGTCCTAACAAAGTAAAATCACTGCAAGAACGATTGATGACAGTTTTTGAAACCCTAACAGTTGATCTGATTCAATAGAATGTGAAAAGACAATTTCAGAAATACACAGAAAATTCTAATCAACTTAAAACTCGTATTGATTGATTCAAATATAGATAAACAACATGTAATTCACTGTAAAACATAGAATTTAGTTCAACTAGGTCAAAACAAAATTGAGAAGATGAACAGACAGGAAGAATACTCAACTTCAGAGTCAGCTCTTGATACCACTTAATGAGATCCTCCTAGATCGATACTCTGAATTGAGAATAAACTGAAAACGTGATGATTGAATTTGTGATGGTGAATGGAAGTTGAATGGTTGAAGGATAGCACAGAAGCTTGCGGAAGAAATTCTGGATATCAACTCGATATCTCTGGATATTACACACCAAAGAAAGCAAGGGTTTTGCCGGATATTACACACCAACAAGATGATCTTCTAGAAAACGTTTTTGATAAAAAGAAAGATGAGGTGTTTAGTGAGGTGTTTATGAAGTAATTAGGCTGCCTTAAGGGCAGCCTTATACAACCAAAGCCTTCTAAGTTCTACATTTAGAGAATAAGTGAAAATAAACAAAGGAGAAAGGAGATCACTTCTTATTGTCTTTAGAATCAGATTTACAACTATATATAGAGGAAATGGATGACAACATAAAGTGAGAAATGTTGACATTATGATGACATTTCCTTTATGGTTGGTAGGAAGATAGGATGCCTTGAGGATAAGATGCTTCGAAGATAAGGTTGTACCTTGTACCTTCTATACGGATGTGTACTTGGCTGTACCATCCCTATAGTCCGTACACAATCAGGGAAATGCACAACTTATCTCATACTCCGGACTGTCCTTATGTACTTGTCCGTACAAGTCCGTACATGTCCGTACACAACCCGGGAAATGCACATCTTTGATCAATAATCACCACCTTCTTCTCCCTTTAGAAGTTCTTGAGGTGATCTTCAGCCTTGTCTTTATAACTTCGGCCTTGACTCTCCTCTTCTTCTTCTTTCTGGTCTTGGTGGTGATCGGCCTCTTCAGCCTCTTCCTCTACTTTTCTTCTTCCACTCTAATATAAGGTGTTACAAGCTGAATTATACAGACAACAAAAGGTATAGATCCGTTAGGCACCAGGAGATATTTTCCTCTCTAGTGGTCCTAGATAGTGACATCTTCAAGTGTGTCTAAAAGTGGTTGGTGAGTCACTTGAATCCAATCTGATCCACTTGCACATAACGGCTCTTTGTCTTGTGTCCTTCTCATTGTACATCCTCGTACTCTCCTTTATTAATCTCGGTGTCCTTGTGTCCGGATGTGTACTAGGACCGTACAGGCCGTACGTCCGTACCATCCGTACACAATCAGGAGATATGCACAATGATCAATACTCCCCCTCAAGTTTAGCCACAAGGAATGTTGCTAGACTTGAACACCCGAGATGCATCTCCTCATTAAAAACCTAAGCACAAAAAAACCGCATGGGAGAAAACCATACTTAGGGAAAAAGAGTGAGATGTCTCTCGGATAAAGGACTTGATCATGGCTGTGATAGAGAGATGAGTCCAAGTCTGCCATTGATGTTATTGCAAACCTTAAGACTCGCTCCCTTAGTAAAGATATCAGCAAGTTGGTCTTCACTCCTTGTAAAACATGGAAGTGTTATCCCTTGCTCTATCTTCTCTCGGATTTTGTGACAATCTAATTCGATGTGTTTGGTTCGTTCATGAAACACCGAGTTAGTTGCAATATGAATTGCGGCTTGATTATCACAATGCATAGTGATAGGAGTGTCTTGATCAATTCCTAAGCACTTGAGAAGACCTTTGAGCCAAACAAGCTCATTTATGAGCTTCTTCATGGCTCTATATTCAGCCTCTGCAGATGAATCCGAAACCACCTTTTGTTTCTTAGTCTTCCAAGTCAAAAGATTACCACCTACGAAAGTGCAATAGCCGGTGGTGGATTTACGATCATTCCTATCCCCGGCCCAATCCGCATCACAATAACCAACAATCTCGGTATTACCATTCTTTCCCATCCAAATGCCTTGACCAACACTACCCTTTATATATCTTAGCATTCTCTCCACCATGCTCCAATGATAAACTGTAGGTGCCTTCATGTGTTGACTCACTTGGTTAACCGCAAAGCAAAGGTATGGACGTGTGAGAGTCAAGTAGATCATTTTCCCTACAATTCTTCTATATCTTGCAACATCCTCAAATAGATCATCTCCTTGCTCCCCTTTTCGGCTGACCTTGTACCCTTCTTCTAGTGGCGTCTTTGCTGGTTTGGCTTCTAACTTATCCGTTTCTTTTAGTAGATCATTCGCATACTTCCTTTGAGAAAGAAAGAGACCATCCGAGAATCTACATATCTCAATACCAAGAAAATACTGGAGCTCTCCAAGGTCTTTGATATCAAATACCAAATTGAGATACTCCTTTGTGTCTTGGATTCCTTCCTTGTTATCCCCGGTTATGATTAGATCATCTACATAGACAAGCACAACAACTTTTTAGAATTAAAGAGATTATGCGGAAATTAACTAGGAAGAATCATGGAGAAGAGCTAAGAATAGGCAGAGAACCAAGAATAGAGAAAAGAGAATTAGTTCTCATTGTTTTAAATCTGATCAGAATACAAGGTATTTAAACTAAAATAAGTGCAAGTGTAGCACACACACTCCAACGGTCATATTGACTAAAAACAAAGCTAAACATGTGACTAATCTATTTTGGGAAATGTTTCTTCTTCCTTTTGCAGATTGTCACTTTGGTCTTCACTAATTTGGTAGTAGACAGCCACTTGCAATATGATCTCCTTTGCACATTATTTTCAGAATGCTAACGGTAACATTTAAATGTTACCGTTACTAAGTGCATTTGCATTGCTGAGTTTACGCCTTAGCTTAACTATAGAGATCAAAGTTAAGTTTGCACCATGAAAGTTCACCTCATTAAAACCTTAGTGTGAAAAAAAAACACGTGGGACAAAAACACACTTAAGGAAAAAGAGTATGAACTCTATGGCTTAATTGATCTCTATAAGTCCGAGCTTTAGATGAATAAAATCACACACCTTCAAGTTTGCTGCCTTAGTGAATATGTCGGCCAGCTGATCAGAACTTCTTGTATAGCATGGCAGGATCAGTCCTTTCTCTACGGCTTGTCTCACTTTGTGGCAGTCCACTTCAATGTGTTTTGTTCGCTCATGGAACACCGAATTTGAGGCAATGTGTATTGCTGCTTGGTTGTCGCAGTGCATCGTTATTGGGTCTTGAGATTCAATGTTGAGGTCTTTGAGAATGGCCTTGATCCAAGTGAGCTCGTTTGTGAGCTTTTTCATGGCTCTATACTCAGCCTCGGCGCTAGAGCATGAAACCACCTTTTGCTTCTTTGTCTTCCAAGTTACCAAATTTCCTCCAATGAAGGTACAATATCCAGTTGTAGATCTTCTATCCCTTCTATCTCCTGCCCAATCAGCATCACAATATCCTACAATTTCTGAGCTTCCATTGCATCCCATCCATAAGTCGTAACATGGAGTTCCTTTGAGGTATCTTAGGATCCGTTCCACCATGTTCCAATGGTATATCTTGGGGCTTTGCATATGTTGGCTAACTTGATTCACAGCAAAACACAAGTCGGGTCTAGTAATGGTTAAATAAATAAGCTTACCAACCAATCTTCGGTATCGCTTTACATCCTCAAATGGTGCATCTTCCAACTCCCCCTCTCGTTCTACTTTGTAGCCTTCTTTTAAGGGTGTTTTGGCTGACTTTGAATCCAGCTTTCCTGTTTCACTCAAGAGATTATGAATGTACTTTCTTTGTGATACAAAGAGTCCCTCCTTAGAGCGACATACTTCTATACCGAGAAAGTATTTTAGTTCTCCAAGATCTTTAATATCAAAAAATGATTTGAGATAAGACTTAGCATCTTGAATGCGTTCCTTGTCATTCCCGGAGATGATAATATCATCTACATAAACGAGAATGACAACAATACCTTCTTTGCTTTGTAATGTGAGTAGAGTATGATCCGATTCTGACTTCTTGAATCATCTATCTCTCAAGGTCACACTTAGCTTGTGGTACCAAGCTCTCGGTGATTGTTTCAAACCATAAATGGCCTTTCTGAGCCTGAGAACCTTTCCCGGTGTAACTGAATCTTCAAGTCCCGTTGGAGGAGTCATATACACTTCATCCTCTAGTTCTCCTTGAAGAAATGCATTCTTCACATCCATTTGCCATAGATCCCACTCCAAGTTTGCAGCTAATGATAGTATAACTCTCACAGTGTGCAACTTGGCTACCGGAGCAAATGTGTCATTGTAATCCTCTCCATAAGTTTGTGTAAAGCCTCTGGCCACTAGTCTCGCCTTGTGCCTTTCTATCTCCCAACTGCTTAGATACTTTATTGTGAATACCCACTTAGAACTCACAGCCTTCTTTCCTTTAGGTAACTCAGCTTCATCCCAAGTATGATTTATCTCCATAGCTTTGTGTTCTTCACTGACTGCCTCTCTCCACACTTTGTGTTCCTTAGCTTCTTCATAGCTTGCTGGAATTTGGCCTTGATCAAGTATACCAATGAAGACTTGATGCTCTTGAGGAATGTGAGGTAGAGTACAAACTGCTTGAATCGGATGAGCTACTGCATTGTTGTTGTAGTAGACCCTTTTGTCCTTCCAAGTTGATGGGTCAGATCTCGGCCTTTCACTTCTTCTTAAAGTGACTGGTTGTGGTTTCGGTTGAGATTGTTCCTCTTGAATTGATTCCAGCCGTGGACTTCTCCTTAATGGAGCCAGTTGTGGTAGCTGCTCTACTTGAGTTGATTCTACACTATCCGAGTCTTCTTGAAATGTGGACTCACCTTGATCATGGACTTGCTCATTTATACCTTGATCATGGACTTCCTCATTTATAGTACTGCCTCCCTCATGCTCAAGGGGAGTAACTTCATCAGTAGTAGTTTCCACTCGAGATGGAGAACCCGGAATGGTTCCAGCCGCATTTTCTTTTGGTCTAGCAATTCCGAGTGTTTCTAATATCCGTCTAAGGTTTGTGGCTCGGTCAGACGTGGTATGAGACAAATCTTGTAGATTATTCCAATCTCTTTCCTCGTAAATCCCCTTTGATTCCACAAACTTCACATCCCGTGATACAAGGACTTTTCTTGTTTCCGGATTATAACATTTGTACCCCTTTTGAGTAGTAGAGTATCCTATGAACATAGGTTTTACACTCTTTGCTTCTAGCTTGTTTCTTCTTTCTCCTGGTACCAAAACAAAACACACACATCCAAACACGCGTAAGTGGTTAATATATGGTTTGATTTTGTTTAGTACCTCAAATGGAGATAAATCGTCTAGAGTTTTGGTAGGAGTGCGGTTGATCAGATAGCATGCTGAGACTAATGCATCACTCCAAAACTTCTTTGGAACATTGTGGTGGAACATCATACACCGTGCTAATTCCACCAAGTGTCTATTTTTCCTTTCTGCCACTCCATTTTGTTGTGGTGTGTATGGACAGCTAGTTTGATGGATAATTCCATGCATTGCTAGGTGTTGTTTGAAGGCATGACTTGTATATTCTCCACCATTATCACTTCGGAAAATTTTAATCTTAGCATTGTAATGATTAGTAACATAAGTTTGAAAGTTAGTAAATGCCTATAGCACCATATTCTTTGATGGTAATAATGTAACCCATGTGTATTTCGATTTTTCATCTATGAATGTGAAAAAGTATTTATGATGTTCTCTTGATTCACAAGGTGAGGTCCAAACATCATAATGCACTAAATCAAAACAGTTTTCATAAATAGTTGAAGACTTGGGAAACACCTATTTACAATGTTTACCAAGTATACAAGCTTCACATTCATCATTTTTAAACGAAATACTAGGTAACATTAATCCTAATGCCCGAGAATGAGGGTGGCCTAATCTAGCATGCCAAATAGCACTATTAGCATCAGCTAGAATTGAGCTAAACGAAGTAGATAGTAAAGAAGTTGGTTCATTGTCTTCCAGCACATATAAGTCATCCTTGACTACTCCTTTTCCGAGTACTCTATTAGTCTTAATATCCTGAAAAAGAACATCATTAGGACTAAAGATAGCATAAAAATTCAAATCAGAAGTGGCTCTTTTAATTGATAATAAGTTTGATGTAAATGTTGGCATGTAAAATGCTTTAGAATCTTTATCAAACAATTTCAGATTTCCAATGCCTTTAATTGGAATTTTATCACCATTTGCTATTACCACATTCCCTAGAGCAGGTTCTATGTTGTTAAGAAGATTAGCATTACTAATCATATGATGAGATGCTCCAGAATCAACACATATAGAATTTTTAGATTTATGAGTAAAGACTGTGGTACGAGACTCCTTTAAGGACCCAATGGCTTTGATGAGAGCGTCTAGATCAGTTTTCCTCACAAACTCATGGGATGCAACACTGGCTGTGGCTGTGCCATCTTCGTGAGAGGAGGAGCTACGCTGCTTTGGTTCATCACTTTGTTCATGTGAGAGATTTGCCCTTTGGTCCTTAAACTTGTTTGGTTTAAGATAGGGATGTAAAATCCAGCACTTGTCCTTGGTATGGCCTTTCTTCTTGCAGTGGTCACACACCCAAGTCTTTCGGTCCTCTGGCTTGTATACACCTTTGTTGGCCGTGATCAGCTCTCTTTTTCCACCAAAGAGGCCATGTGAGCCTTGTTCCTTTTGAATTTGAGCACACACTTCTTCAAGACTCGGCAGTTTGTTTGCTCGCAACATATGTTTGATGAGATCCGTGTAGTTTGAGTTGAGAGTCATGAGAAGTCCAAAGACCTTATCTTCTTCACGCCTCTCATTGAGTACCACCGGGTCAACTGAGCTTGGCCTAAGCATTTCAAGCTCAGCCCAAAGAGATCTGAATTTCCCAAAATGTTGAGTAAACTCCATGTCTTCTTGGCTGAGATCATTAATAGCTTTCTTCACTTCAAACACTCGGCTCAAGTTTGAAGTGTTTCCAAACACTTTATAGAGTGTATCCCATAATTCCTTGGCGGTCTCACAGTAAGAGTACGCCTCAAGGAGAGAGGCTTCAAGGGAGTTTTTAATGATAGAAACCACCATTTGGTCCTCTTGGAACCACTGGTCACTATCACCAGCAACCACCGTCTTCTTGCCTTCTTTTTCAACTGTCACCTTTGGAGCTTCATCCTTCAGTATATGACTCCAAAGCCAACGGCTGCACAAGGTTGTTTTGGTCGTTCTAGACCATAGTAGGTAGTTAACTCCTTTAAGAGTGACAGGTACAACAGGAGGTCTTGAGTTCTCCATGGTTGAACACTTAAGAACCTCTGGATAATGCTATGGACCAGCGGATAGAGCTATGGACCAGCGGATAAGAGAAAATTTCCAGAAAATTTCAAGAAAACCAGATTTGCATAATGGATAGAACTAGAGATTTTAGAAGAGATTGGAGAGATTTAGGACCTTAACCTCTGTGATACCATTTTATAATTAAAGAGATTATATGGAAATTAACTAGGAAGAATCATGGAGAAGAGCTAAGAATAGGCAGAGAACCTAGAATAGAGAAAAGAGAATTAGTTCTCATTGTTTTAAATCTGATCAGAATACAAGGTATTTAAATTAAAATAAGTGCAAGTGTAGCACACACACTCCAACGGTCATATTGACTAAAAACAAAGCTAAACATGTGACTAATCCATTTTGGGAAATGTTTCTTCTTCCTTTTGCAGATTGTCACTTTGGTCTTCACTAATTTGGTTGTAGACAGCCACTTGCAATATGATCTCCTCTGCACATTATTTTCAGAATGCTAACGGTAACATTTAAATGTTACCGTTACTAAGTGCATTTGCATTGCTCAGTTTACGCCTTAGCTTAACACAACTATCCCTTGAGGCCGTTGGAGAGTGAAGAGGGTATGATCGGATTGAGACTTCTTGAAGCCTTTCTCCATAAGTGTCATACTCAACTTCCTATACCACGCCCTTGGGGATTGCTTGAGGCCATAGATAGTTTTCTTTAATCTCAATACCTTTCCCGGAGTAACCGTTTTCTCTAAACCCGGAGGAGGAGTCATGTAGACTTCTTCTTCTAATTCTCCTTGTACGAATGTGTTCTTGACATCCATTTGCCATAAATCCCATGAAAGATTAGTGGCTATTGAGAGAACAACTCGAACCGTATGGAGTTTAGCCACTGGTGTAAATGTGTCCGTGAAGTCTTCTCCATATGTTTGAGTGAATCCTCTTGCCACTAGACTTGCCTTGTATCTCTCTATATCTCCATTACTCAAGTGTTTGATTGTGAAAACCCATTTGGAGCTCACAGCCTTCTTTCCTTGAGGGAGATCCGTTTCATACCAAGTACCATTTTTCACCATAGCTCCTACTTCATCATCAACCGCATTGCCCCATACTTCATCTTCCATAGCCTCTTCATAACTCTTTGGTATGATATCTTGGTCAAGTTTCCCAAGAAATGCTTGATGATCTTGTGGTAAGAATGCTAGGGAGCATGTAGCTTGAATCGGATGAGCAACGGCTTCACAATTGAAGTAGACCCTCTTTTGCTTCCATGTAGATGGATCACTCCTTTCCCTTGTGCTTCTTCTTAGACTTGGCTGCAGGTATAGGATCTTCTTGAGGACTTGTGGTTTCCTCATTTCTACCTTCTTCTACTGCTTCCGGACATGGAGTTTCATTCTCCAAAGTTGTTTCTACCATATCCGGACATGTAGCTTCATCTTGTGAGGTTGATTCTACTACTTCCGGTTCTTCTTGATCATGGTCCACACTCTCATTTATGTTTTGAGTTGGACCTTGATCATTTGGTGGTGTAACCAATGGTGGTTCGCTTTGCTTTCCTCCTTGTTTGGCTGGAGCATTTGTGTTTCCAAGATGATCAAGTAGAAACCTTAAGCTTGAAGTTCTATCGGATGATGAGGCTAGATCTTTCATGTCTTCCCAATCCCTTTTCTCAAAATAACTTTGATCTTCAAAGAACTTGACATCTCTAGATACATATGTCAGATTGTTGCTAGGATTATAACATTTGTAACCCTTTTGAGTAGTTGAGTAACCTAGGAACACACACCGATTACTCTTTGCATCCAACTTCTTCCTTAGATCTCCGGGTATTAAAACAAAACAAACACAACCAAACACTCTTAGATGTTCAATAGATGGACGAGTTTGATTGAGTACCTCAAATGGAGAAATGTCTTCTAGGATCTTTGTTGAGATTCGGTTTATAAGATAACACGCCATCATCACCGCATCTCCCCAATATCTCTTTGGAACTTTCATGTGAAACATCATTGATCTAGATACCTCCATTAGATGGTGGTTTTTTCTCTCGGTCACTCCATTTTGTTGTGGAGTGTATGGGTAGCTTGTTTGATGGATTATGTCGTGTTTAGATATGTGTTCTTTGAACCGATTGCTTGTATATTCTCCTCCATTATATGTTCTAAGAACCTTAATCTTTGCATTGTATTGGTTAGTCACATAGTTTTGAAAACTAAGAAATGCATCAAACACACGATCTTAGAAGGCAATAGAGTAACCCAAGTATATTTCGATTTTTCATCTATGAAAGTCACAAAATACTTGTTATTGTCTCTAGATACGCATGGTGATGTCCAAACATCCGAATGAACCAAATCAAAACATTTTTCATAAATAGTAGAAGACTTAGAAAAAACAGTTTTGCAATGTTTGCCAAGAATACAAGTTTCACAATTCAAATGTTCTAAAGACACATTTGGTAACATTATCTTTAGTGCACGAGAATGCGGATGGCCTAATCTAGCATGCCACATAACATTAAAGGAAACAAAATCTAAACGAGAA
Source organism: Arabis alpina (assembly GCA_900128785.1). Lineage (NCBI taxonomy): Eukaryota > Viridiplantae > Streptophyta > Magnoliopsida > Brassicales > Brassicaceae > Arabis > Arabis alpina. The sequence continues at coordinate 6,835,220 of LT669789.1, read as the reverse complement.
TTGAAATTGCAAGCTTGTGAAGTAGTCGGTGAAACACCATTAAGAACATATAGTTCATCCTTAGTTCCCCCTTCACCGATTACTTTACCGGACTCAATATCCTGAAAATAGACATCATTAGGACCAAAGATTGCATAACAATTAAGATAACTAGTAGCTCGTTTAACGGATAAAAGGTTTGATTGAAACTTAGGCATATAAAGTGCTCTAGATTCTTTATCAAACAATCTCAAATTCCCTATTCCTTTAATAGGAACTTGATCACCATTTTCAGTTATAACATTTCTTTTTGCTGGTTCTATATTGTTAAGTAAGGTTGCATTACTAATCATGTGATGGGATGCACCGGAATCTACAATAAGAGAACTAGATGGTTTATGAGTTAAGAAACTTGTACTGGACCCTTTAAGTGATGCAATGGACTTGAGGAGTGCTTCAAGATTAGCCTTGCGCACATAGTCTCCGGATGCACCATTGTCTCCGGTCTTTGAGGAGCCAGCTTGGCTGTGATCGTCCCGAACATGAGAACATTTGCTCGCGGTGCACCATCTCTTGGACCAAACGAAGCCGGTCTCAAATGTGGATGGAGAATCCAACATTTTTCTTTAGAATGTTCCTTTCGCTTACAATGCTCACATTCCTTAGACCGTCTATTCGGAGGTTTGTAAACACCCTTGTTGGCCATTGCAAGTTCCCCTTTTCCACTAAACAACCCAAGAGAACCTTGTTCCCTTTGAATTTGCGCACATACCTCATCAAGACTTGGAAGCTTATCGGCATGAAGGATATGCTTGATGAGGTCGTTGAACGCCGGATGGAGAGTAAGAAGCAAGCCAAAGACCTTGTCTTGCTCTTTCCGTTCAGCAAGAATGAAGGGATCCATGGTACTTGGTCTTAGCATCGCAAGCTCAGCCCATAGAGACCGGAATTTGCCAAAGTGTTGGTGAATGTTAGAATTCATGAGATTAAGCTCATGAATGGAGGATCCAATCAACTTGTGATTGAATCCTCTTAAACCCACACAAATAACTCATTCTCAAGATAAAGAGGAGACCATCAACTTGTGATGGAATTCACTCATAAGAGCTTGATAGAACTGAGATTACTAGAGAGTAGTTTGATCATAACAAGTAGAATAGCTCTAGTATGAAGCTAGATTCGTTATAAGCATCACAACACTTGTAGTTTGTGTGCTATGGAGAAACGAATATATGAATCAATTAGCTAGAGATTAAGAAAGTAAATAAGAGATTAAAAGAGTTTAGTGAGGTGTTTATGAAGTGATTAGGCTGCCTTAAGGGCAGCCTTCTACAACCAAAGCCTCTTAAGTTCTACATTTAGAGAATAAGTGAAAATAAACAAAGGAGAAAGGAGATCACTTCTTATTATCTTTAGAATCAGATTTACAACTATATATAGAGGAAATGGATGACAACATAAAGTGAGAAATGTTGACATTATGATGACATTTCCTTTATGGTTGGTGGGAAGATAAGAGGCCTTGAGGATAAGATGATTTGAAGATAAGGTTGTACTTTGTACCTTCTGTACGGATGTGTACTTGGCCGTACCATCCGTACAGTCCGTACACAATCCAGGAAATGCACATCTTTGATCAATAATCACCACCTTCTTCTCCTTTTAGAAGTTCTTGAGGTGATCTCCAGCCTTGTCTTTATAACTTCGGCCTTGACTCTCTTCTTCTTCTTCTTTCTGGTCTTGGTGGTGATCGGCCTCTATAGCCTCTTCCTCTACTTTTCTTCTTCCAATCTAATACTCCCACGCAAGCTTGGTCGTCGAGACGCCAAAGGCCAGCGGCCAGAGGACCAAAGGCCAAGATTGCCAACCGCAAATGACTACCTCATTAAAAACCTCAACAAGGAAAACCTCATGGTATAAAACCTTGCTAAGGAAAAAAGAGTATAGCCTTTACGGTGGATTGATGTATCTTGACCCCGGTTTGAATATGATTTATAACCGGCGCTTTTCTTCCAAGTGCTTCATTTCATTTCTTAGCCTTTCTTGTCTTGATTTCTCTTCATATGAACCTCTTTGTTTCATCAAGTGCTTCTTTAGAGTATGTCCACGCATTCATCCTTCCCTTTAACCTTCATCATGAGATTTAAAGAGAAATTTTAAAGTATATGTCGTGGGGATTAAGAAACACATAAATGAAATCATAGAGTTTGCAAATGAGAGATTTAAAGCCTAAGAAACAAACTTGGACTAAGATAATGGTTTTAACAAGTTTAAAATGGGATAGAGTTTAGAGAGTAGCCTTTTTGTAAGTGAACAAGGCTTGCTTGTTGTGGCTCTTTTGAGGTTTCAGTTCTTCATGTGTGTACCCATAGAGACTTCCTATTTCGGTCACAACTTTGAATGAAATCGCCTTATTTGAGTCTCGCCATTTGCAGCCTTGTTTCATCATTCTTTGACACCATTTTCCTTCTTGTTTTATGCACCATTCTTTGCCTCTAAGACCTCTTTTCTTAAATCATTTATAAGGGATTTCAGAAAACAATGAGAGATAAGTATAGTTTAGATGACAAGTTAGTTAGCTAAACAAAGGGAAAAAAGTCTTTTTAAACACTTATTCATAGCTTAATCAAATTGAACCAAGCTAAGCTACTGATTTTATTTTAACTATAGCTTACTGGTTTTAGCAATTCAATTTCAATTGATTTAAAGCATATGAACTTCAATTTGCAAAATTCAGTTTGCAATCTGATTTATTAACCACTCCTAGGCTTTCTAATCTACTGATTTTAGCAATCTAAAACAGTTTCAAGTGAATTTCAATTGTCTAAGCATATTGAAATAGATTAAGGTATATATATAGCCTGATTTGTTTGAGTTGCTTTGATTAGGCTGAGAGTTTGAATCTTCAACTCCCCCGCAATTTTAAACTTCTACAACCGCTTTGGATTGATTCATCGTCTACCATCGGCTTGCCTCTCCACTTGAACTTCCACCATAGCCACCTTAAGAACCGCAATCTTCAGGTCAGCCTCTTCGGTCAGCCTCGGTTTAAACTAGGTTGGGCTTGTCTTGTAGTCTCCGAAGCCTAATGGTTATCGTGATCAAATTCCAAACTTGCTGCTGCGCTTATTTGAAGTATAACAAAGAATAAAGAGAGTATAGAGTATAGAGATTATAGAGAATATGAAGAATCTAGAGAATTATAGAATAAGTAGAATTAAAGAGAGTGGAGAATGGAGAATAAGAGAACAGAAATTTTGGACATTGACAAGAGTTTGCTCTTTGTTTATCCTTTAACATCTCTGATTTTTGGGAACTTCAAATATTCATCATGAACTTTGAATAAAAACAGTAACAATCGAGAGTGTTTTATCGAGTTTTGCTCAAGATTTCTTATGGACAGAGTCTTGGCTCTGTTTTCTTGAGTTTAGCTGAAGCAATACCAGCCAAGAACAGCCAAGAACAACAAGAACTTTGGCGTTTTAATGGCTAGAACACTCAATGAAGATACACCATTATAAACAAACAAGCTATTATCACATTGGACAAAGCAAAATGGTAAGTATCTTTAGATCTATTTCTCCCCCAGAAGCTTAGTCTAGGGATGCTAACAAGACCAGAAACTAAGCTTGCACAACATTGCTTTGGATGAGAATAGAATCAAAACTAGAGAGTGTTGCTCAAGAGTTCTTATGGATAGAGTTTTTGTCTCTGTTTTCTTGAGTTTAGCGGAAGCAAAATGGCAGCCAAGAACACCAATAATCACAAGACTATGATGTTTCAATGGCTGTAACAGAATGGAACCGATGGAAAATTGATTTTCCCACCGATTTAACACAAGTACTCAAGGAATAACACATGAACAAGTTGTTTCCCATGAGCTTTAATCAAATAGGACCACGAAATAACACAAATTTTAGTATTTTTCATGGTTTTAAACAAGAGAAAACTAGACCAAAGATTTTCACCATGTAAAAGCTATTTATTCATTTGATACAGCTGAGGTTGAAGACTTTGGACTTTTAGATCTATTCCCTCCCTCAAGCTTGGTTTAGGATCTCCAATAAAGATTAAAACAAAACGAATCCAAGCTTGTACACAAATGGAAGAGAATAGAACAAAAACAGAGAACTTCATTATTGTCATCTTAGATGAGTCATTGGACAATATGAAGAACACAAAAATATAAATGAGAATTGAGTTTTAGGTGGAACCAAGAGAACCTTGCTCTGATACCATGTAGATCATTTATAAACATCTCATGGCATCGATATTCATTAATATATTCTATCTATACATTTTCTATACCATCTCCGTTCCATTCAATAATATGTTTTGAAAGTTTTTAATTTTATTTGATTTTTCAATTTTAAATATAACTTCTTCTACTATTTTTTTACCATTTATTAACGCATTTTAAAGTTGCTTAATTAATGATATTATTTTTCTGTGAAAAAGAATGATAAGAATTTATGTACTTTCTTAATCTTCATATACATCTAACACATTTATAAAACGGGACAAAACGAAATGAACGCATTAATTTATGCGTGGCTATATGTGTTAGTGACAAATTTCTGACTTTCTATTTGCTTGTTAGGTGGACTTGGTGGTATTTCCTTAGTTTCTATTCTATATGTGGAAACAAAAATAAATTTGCAACTTACTTTTGAAAACTATTGATACAGTGATATGATATCTGATAATGGTAACCATGATTTATGCAAGTACATGAGTATGATTTAATTTGCTTGGTTAGAAGTTGAATTAATGACTTTGACTTGTGCAAATGGTTGACACTTTATAATTTTATATACATACAGCCTTTGGACTAGACTTGAAACAAAAAGTTATCATTCATAAATTTGTCTTTTATAAAATCCCAAAGTTTTCTTTTGATATTAGATATTTTTTTTGTCACGATATTAGATATATATATAGGTTGTTTTAGCAAAAAAAAAATTATAAAACTGAAAAAATTTGAATGAATTTGCTAAATATAAAAACTCTTAAAGTGTTGTTTTAGTAATCTACTTATTCAGTTTCAATCATATTGCAAAACATACAACTTTTAAATCAACCCATCATGTGTTGACCCATAGGAGGAGCCATCGTCCGTTGCATATTCCCATTCCATCCTGTTAATCCACACACACAAAAAATCGACACTAAATAATTAAACTGTCTTTTAGCAAAAAATAATAATAATTAAACCGTCAAAAACTTCATTAAAGAGAAAATGTGTTATTTCTTCCTCTTCAATAAACATAAACATATATAAACAAGTAAACTTGTGTTATTTTAAATGGATTATATATAGCGTTATGAAATTTTCTTTCCCTCTAAACTTCAGTGATTAATCAATTCTTTTAACAAATAAAAACTCATAAGGGATTGATTACCAATGGAATGGTCAAGACCACGGCTTTTGAGTTCACGGTATTCTTGACAAAGAGCACAACATTCACAAAAACAGTGAGCGAGGCAAGCCGAAGCTGGAGATTCCGGTAATCCAAATTTGGTTCGGATCTTGGTCCGGTACGTGCATGAGAACAAGCATGGTAAGCCCACCACAAAACATATCAGACCGTAAAATATCCCACATCTCTCACAGCCTACGTACATATATACACGTTACATTACATGAGATGCACAAATAAATTAATAGATAGATACGAGTGTGTGTGTGATTGACTGACTTACCGGTCTTTCCTTCGTCGGCAATATCCGCGATCCATCCAAAAGTGACGCACGGACAAAAACATGTGAGGCAGACTTTATATGCAAATGAAAAATGAGAAAAATTAAACCAATAATAAGATGATAAAACAATAAAACTAGTATGTATAAAGATTTACTAACGACTCGATTAACTAATTTTATTTTAAAAAAATCCTAACCAGTTTTATTGTCTTCCATGCAGCTGAAAAGACCAGACGTCCATTGGTTTTCCATCACAAAGCTATTGAATTCTTCTCGTAAAACTATTTGTTGGTCGATTTGTCTATTAGCAATGAATAAATTTGTAAATCAGAGATAATGTTTTGTAGATCAAAACATGTGGAAGATTTTAAGAATGAAGGTTTGGTATTATATAAGTGGTTGAATGGTCGAGACACAACAAATGTTTAGTTTCTAATAAATTGCATTTTTGGAAAAAATCAGAAAAGTTGTAAGAAAGAAAGGTTCTATACCCCTTGAACTAATACATTGCACTTTTTGTTAAAATGAGGGAAATGTTTAAATGATTTTTATTATGGAATGTACTTTATATAACTTTACTAGTTTGTAATCACCACCAAATGTAAGAAATTCCTTAAATAGCAAGCATTTGGGATATTTTTCTATAAGTTTAGCAAGCATTCCTTATCTCTTAGTATTTTTTTTTTTTTTTTGCTAAATTGTAAATGTTTCATTAAAAAGAAAAGTTTTAGGTTTACAAAGCAAACTTTTAAACCTATAAGATGCATCCATGACAAAAAAGATAAAAACATGGAACGCATAAAACATAACCGTTTGAGATTGATTCAATCAACAAGATATATAACATTATAAAAATCTAAAAGTGTATGTACAAAATCTATAAGATAAATAAGACAAAATTCAATGAATTATGATCTGGTGAATAGAATAAGAAAGAAATTTACTATGGTGTGTATACATATAACTTATTAGAGATTCTCAATTAAGATAATTAACATCTTATGATATCATCATCGGTCAAGATTATTCTCATTGATTAGTAGTCAATACAAATCATCACTTTCATAACGTTATATAGCTATCATTTGTAAAGTAATACTAGGTGATTTTCCCGCATCTATGCCGGTGTTAACAATATTTCGTAATATGTTTAAATATATTATAAGTTATTCTTAAGTGATTCACCTATGCCCTTGCACATATATAAATATTTTTGTAAACTCTATTAATGATAATACATAATTATCTACGTTTTATGATCATTCATTAATATTTTTTATTTTGTTTAATCATTCATAAAAAATTTATCAATAATAATAGTGATCTACATATTTTTTTATCTTTGTTTATTTTTCTTCTTCTTTTTCATTGTTTTCTTTGTCTAATCTTACCTTTTCTGTTTTCATAGTTTTCTTTTGTCTCTTTTTCTCGTGCTTTTCTTCTTTTTTTCTTTGTTTTCATCGTTCTTCTTCATTTTTGTTGTTCTATTCTTCTTTACAACCATTTGTTATTTTATGATATTCTTCTTGGTTTTTTTTTTGCCTTCGTCTTCTTCATTATTCTAATTCTTAGTCTTTTTCTTCTTTTGTTTGTTCATCTTGGTCGTATTTGTCTTATCTTTTTAGTATTTCTTCTTGTTTTCTATACGTTTTTTTCTTATTTTTTATTGTCTCTGTATTTTTACTCTATAAAATTTCATTTCTTCTTCTATTTCGTATTTGTCTCTATGTCGTCATCTTCTTTTTTGTCTTTGTGCTCCTCTTCTTGTTTTTTGTTTCATTATTATGTTACTTTTTAGGTTATTCTTTGTAGCCGAAGTCACTATGTTTTGATTTTTTAAGTCTCTTCATTCTTCTTAGACATCCTTTTCATTCAAATTTGTCTATGTCTTCACCGTCTTGCCTTCTTAGACATTTTCTTCTTAGACATTTGCCTCTTTTTATTCTAGTTTTTATTCGTCTTTTTTTCATTCAAATTTGTTCCGTTTTTTAATTCTATGTTTTTATTTTGGTCAAAAGGATTCTATTCTTTCTATGATTTTTCTTTATCCTTGTCTTTGTATTGTCCTTATTATTTTACTTGTCTTCCAATGTTTTTTACATCTTCTTTTTCTTCTCCGACTAATTTTATTCCTTTGCTCAATGTACATAGTGTTATAATATTTATAAGAGGTTAAAAATAAGTGAATTGATTTAGTGTTCTATATTATTATAATTTAAACGTGTTCAGTGAATCAGCAATCATGTTTACTTAGGATGTGTTTGAAAGTGTGATTATATATGCATTTTACCCAATGCTCCAATAATCCCGCATATTATCGTAAACCTTCCAAAAACCTTGCCAGAAAATCCGACTAAATAGTCTCCAATTAAAAATAGTAGATTATGTAATTAAATATATTTATGGTCTCACCTAAAAATCCGAAATTGGTTGTTACGGTTTTTTTTAATTCGAAATTGGTGTGACCAGAAAAATAAATTTGGAATTGGTTATTAAATTAGGAAAAGGATCCGAAATTTTTTCATTCATATTATTTATTGAGATAATAATAATAATTTGTGTTAAAAGATCAATTAGAAATAATGTTAATATGCCATGTTATATTTTTAGGAATGTCATGTCATCATTTTTGCTTGACACATCATAGTTTTCAAACATTCAAATTATAACGTTTAATAAATCATATATATAATTAGGGAGTCCTCTCTCCATCTAAGGTGTCCACATAGGCAAAAAAAAGTTTTAACAATTAATTTTAGTTTTAAGTTCATTTAGTTCATATTTATGTATATTTATTGTTACTTATAGCAACTAATTTTTGTAATTAAATTAAAAAACGAAAAATAAGTCAATAAATTACTAAAAGTAGAAATTAATATTTGAGTATTGACTATGAATTTATGATAACGATAAAAGTTTATATATTCAATTTCAAAAATTAGAAATATGTAAAACGAATAGACATATAAGAAAAAGTGAATAAAAATATTAGCGACATCAAAGAATCAAAGAAAAAGAATCTTAAGTGTCAAAAAATTGTTAAGAGACTATTGGTTTTTTTTAGTTATGAACGCACTTACACATATTCGTTAAAGAAATACATGAGCATATTTGAACCAATGAGGGATGAACGTTTTAATATAAGAGGCTGTTGATCTAAAGATAAAGAATATATATTATTTCAGTAAAAGGATACTGAACCATATAATTAAAGATGAGATAATAAGATGAAAATTTAGGATATACGATTTTATTTATAATGTTTTATAATTTTATGGAAGTATGAAAGAAAAATATGAAAGTGTTATAATACTATTATTTTAAAGATATAAGGTATAAATTGGTGTAAGACAAAAAAATCATGCATTGCTTGAGTTATGTTCTACTAAAAATAAGTAAACAAAGTAACATAAAATTGTAAATAGTTAAATCAAATTTGTGTCGTTAAGTTTAATAAATGCATCATACGAACCATATTATAGGATTATTTGAGTATTTATTTTCGAATTAAAAATTACAATAATGAATTACTTTTATTTATATGGTCATTAGAAAATAATCAAAATATTACGAATTTATATATAAGAGCGCTGAATAGAAATATTAATAAAAAACAATCAAAGAAAAAATAGATTCAATGATGTTATTGAAGTATCGTAATTGAGTTTTAGCTGGTTGTTAAGAGACTGAAGGCTTTAAAAAAAGATGATGTATGATTTCACTAAAGGATATTAAACGATTTCACTAAAATAAGAAAATACGGTGAAACTTTAGAATATAATATTTTATTCAAAATGTTATTTTCAGGTTTTGGAAGTAGAAAAGAAAAAAATTGAAAACGTTGTAATTTCGTAATTTAAAATAAATAAATAAATCTTAAATTTGATATATAAAGTATAAAATTAATGGTCACACTATTCATAAATTGTACAGCAAAATATACCGAGAGTAATTTGTGATCTTTATGTAAAAATGTACGTAGTTCTACAAAAAGACATTCCCCGACGAGCTTTTGTAATTCAATATTTGAATCAATGATTTTAAAAATCTAGAGAAACAAAATCTATTTTCGAAATATTTCAGAAAACGTAAAAAAAATTATGTATAAATTAACTTTCTATAATTATATTAGTGTTTTGTGAAAAAATGACAAAAGTAAACATATGGGTTATATTTAGAATTTGTTTACAGATTGGATGAATTTATTATGCAATAATAGATAAAATAATAAGTTCTCAAAAACTAAACAACTATTTATTTAAAATCAAATATCAAATCGAAAGAATTTCAAAAAAAAGAATTAAAACAAATTAGTAATTGAAAATATGATATTATAATGTGTGAATAAATGTAAAATATACATACTAACATAAAATACTTACTAATTTATGTTATACATGATATTGATAGAAAACATAGAAAAATAACACAAAAATATCAAAAGAAGTCAAACTCGTGCAACGCGCGAGTCCAACCCTAGTCTAAATAATTAGACTTCGATTTTAATAGGAATGAGATTTGAAACACTAAATTCGTTTTGAATTGGGCCATGAATAGCCCAATGATGAGCCCCTTTAAGCCTGTTTAGGATTATCAACATACAAATTACTATTTTACCACCAAAACTCTAATGTATCAGCAGATCCGATCGGAGTAGCCCAGGAAATTCATTAGTTGAGAAGAAATCACTTCCCAGAAACTTTCGAGATCGAGATCCGATTACGAGGAGAATGGAGGCAGTGCAAGATGGATCGGAGAGAGACAAAGCAACTCCTCTTTCTTCTTCCTCTCCCATTCCTGTCATCACCAATTTTTGGAAAGGTTTGTTCCAGATTCGTGTGTCCACGACTGTTTATTCCTTTGCTTTCAGAGGAGCTTGTTGTGTAGTAGGAGGAATTCGTTGTTTAGGCTTATTTTGGATTCTGTACAAGTAGTAAGACTTGATGAGATTGCCATTGGAGAATGAAATGGTAGGTTTAATGTGATCGGATTGAGAAATTTTACTTGGATTGCTTTATTAAGTTAGCAACTGGTTCTTTTTAGTTTTTGAAAATGTACTGATAGCTTGTTAAATCGAGAACTGATTCTGTGTTTGCTTGCTGTTTATCTGGTTTGATTAGCCTTTTCACAAATGATTCACCTATTTGTTTCAGAATTTGATTTGGAGAAGGAGAAAAGTCTGCTTGACGAACAAGGGCTTAGGATAGCTGAAAATCAAGAAAACAGCCAGAAGAATCGACGAAAGCTTGCAGAGAGCACACGGGGTATTTTTTGTTTGTTTCGTTTTGATTCTAGGGTACCTATATAGTCTCAGCTAAGCATGAGTTGATGGTGCATACGCCATTCCGTTAGATGAAGATAATGAGAGATGTTAACATATTCTATGGTTTAATTTGGTAACAGACTTCAAAAAAGCATCCCCTGAGGACAAACTTAGTATGTTTAATTCGTTGCTCAAGGGATATCAAGAAGAAGTAGATAATATTACCAAGAGGGCCAAGTTTGGGGAGAATGCTTTCCTAAACATCTATCAGAAGCTCTATGAAGCACCAGATCCGTTCCCAGCTCTTGCTTCCATTGCTGTAATTCTCCACTTTACTAATGTTAACGTGATGAAAAACCTAAAGTCCTCTAGCCTCAGAGCTTACTAATTGCTGTATTCCAGGAGCAAGATCGTAAATTATCTGAAGTGGAATCTGAGAATCGGAAAATGAAAGTTGAACTTGAGGAATTTAGGACGGAAGCGACTCATCTTAAAAATCAGCAGGCCACAATAAGAAGACTAGAGGAACGGAACCGCCAGCTTGAGCAGCAGGTCAGTTTGGTTTTTCCCTAGTGTTCTAATTGATATAGGAACAAAACTAAACGTATGTAACTCTCAGTAAAGCACAGCTTCCTTGAATGCTTGAGCCTGTTAAGGGAGGTCAAATGCAAACTTATACACTGAGCCATAAAGACGCGCTATTTTGTGATGCTATTTGAGATCTTGTAAACATATAAGTAACTGTCAAAGATTAACAGTGATATTGTGTTGTATCTGGATTCAGATGGAAGAAAAAATCAAAGAGGTTGTTGAGATCAAGCAACGAAATCTGGCTGAGGAAAACCAGAAAACGTTGGAGCTTTTAAAGGATAGGGAGCAAGCTTTGCAAGATCAGTTAAGGCAAGCAAAAGACAGCGTCTCCACTATGCAAAAATTGCATGAGCTAGCACAGAGCCAACTTTTTGAACTCCGTGCTATATCAGGTTGTGCATTGAGCCTTAATATGGTGAATCATTTTGTGCTTTCATAATGGAATGGTGTCCCTTACATTTTACATCACTAGTCCATCCAGAAAAAATTCCAGTTTGCATTCCACTGTTTCTTCTTTCTTTGTTCCTTCTTGTCTTGTTAATATACGTCACTTTTATCTCTAACATTAGATGAAGAAACGGCGGCGAAGCAGTCTGAAGTTAGTCTATTGATGGATGAAGTGGAGCGTGCTCAAACCCGACTCCTTACTCTTGAGAGGGAAAAGGTCTTTCACATAATGCTCTCTGGATGTCATGTTTGAATTCAGGGAATGCCCGAAGAAATTACCTGGGTTTTTTGCGCGCCCTAATTTTGTTATTGGTTTGTAACAGGGACATCTGCGTTCTCAGCTGCAAACAGCTAATGAAGATACTGATAACAAGAAAAGGTGAGTTAGTTTACACCTATGCGTCCATTTAACAAGGAACATAATTTTGAATAGATTTTGTCTAAGTTTTTGCTTTGTTTTGATATTTTTGTGTGCTCTTTCATTGCAGTGATAATGTTGACTCAAATAATATGCTGGAGAACTCTTTAACTGCAAAAGAGAAGATTATTTCCGAGCTTAATATGGAGATTCACAATGTTGAGACAGCTTTAGCAAATGAGCGAGAACATCACGTAGCCGAGATAAAGAAATTGAATTTGATGCTCAATAAAAAGGTGAAATTTTTGCTATGTTCTGTCTTTTATGCTGACAATTTAAACCTTTTTTGTGGAATTCAGTTCATCTCGCTTTCCATGTCTAATGTTAGCATGTGTCATTTCATTAACTAGGATACTATCATTGATGAGATGAAGAAAGAGCTTCAAGAAAGACCATCAGCAAAATTAGTTGATGATCTGCGCAAAAAAGTGAAAATTCTGCAGGTATTTATCGTTTCCTGTCTTTTTTGGTACTTCCATATTTTCATTTCTAATTGACTTATTGCTGCAGATCAATCCCCTTTTCTTCCTCGTAATGCTGTTATTGTGTATTAGGCTGTAGGTTACAATTCAATTGAGGCTGAAGACTGGGATGCTGCTACCACTGGCGAAGAGATGAGCAAAATGGAGTCTCTTCTTCTGGATAAAAACAGGAAAATGGAACATGAGGTCACTCAGTTAAAGGTACATAACTCTTTCCCTTTCAGTGACATAAACATACCCAAGTCCTTTAATACCACTTCTGCTCCCAGGTTCAACTTTCTGAGAAAACTTCCTTGCTTGAGAAGACTGAAGCCAAGGGAGAAGAACTGACAGCTAAGGTTAATGAACAGCAAAAGCTGATACAAAAGTTGGAGGATGATATTTTAAAGGTATGCAAGTGTGTGTAATTACCGATTTAGAGTATCTCTTCTCTATGTATTTGTTTGTTGCTGCATTCGGATCTTTTATTGTATGCTACTGAAGAGGAGAAACCAGATAAGAGTCTTTGACTATAGTTAAAAACCTTCTTTACTTGTTACACAGGGTTACAGCTCAAAAGAGCGAAAAGGTGCTTTATTTAATGAATGGGAGTTCTCAGAAGCAGGTGTGGCTGAGCAATCTGAGGTACGTCTGTCTGACCTATGCATCTGAGTCATGTAATTTTTCATGCAATACTTTATATTCGGTGCCAAAACATGTGAAAGTGTTCATATAAATATGGGGTATTTCCAAGATATTGTATATAGCACTAATTATCGCTCTTAAAGACTGATCATATCACTAATTACAGTTTCAAATTAAGATATGGGCCTGAAGCCCAACATAAATGAGACCGACATACAGTGATGTTACCATTTTCTGGGTAATTTCTTATTTTTCCTAATTGCATATTTCCTCTTTTGCTCTTTTCAAGCGACACGAATTTTTTTCAACTGCAAGGTGTTTTTTTAATTTTTTTGTTCTACTTAGGGTTTCTAGTGATTTTGTATATAGCAAATCCAAATCCCCTCTTTTGAATTTGTGTTTCAATCCGTTTTGGGGTTCTTTTTACATTCGCGATTGTCTTGTTTTTTCTTCGATTTTGAATCAGAATCGAATCCAGAAGAGTATCGATTTGATTTAATTTCTTATTTCGCAAATTCAAAACCCCCCTTTTTGGCGATGTGTTCTTACACGACATCTCTGGGTTTCTAGTTTCAATTTTCTGGATCTCTTTCAAAGTTTGTCACAAATTAGGGTTTCGATTTATAATTATGATTTTCTAATCAAAACCCTTTGTTAGATCTGCAATTTCTTCGGTTTTTGATTTGACAACGTTTTCGTTTTCTTGATAAGGATCATGTTTTAAAGATTTTACCCTTTTTTGTTTCTTTCTCTTTTGTTTAAAAAGTTTTCAAACCCAAAAGAAAGGGACTCAACATTACATGATTGTTGTTTGTCCGGTTTCTAAGTTGGGAAAATTTGTCCCGTATGTTGCCTAAAGACTTGTCAAATTGTGTCCACTCTGATCTCAACGATAAAACTCCATTATCTTTGCTGTGCTGGGACAGTAATGATACACACTTCAGTTTCTGCTTGGGGTTGCCTTTACTAAGGCTTGTATAACGATTTCTTGAGATTCAGTTTTGAGAAATTCAGTTATCTGCTTGAACTATGTTCAATGTTCTGCTTATTGATGGTGGTAACAAAATTCAATCTCTGCTTATCATTAATTGAGTAGATAAGAATCAAATTCTGTTTTTTGATGGAGGAGGAGGTGTTCAATGTTCTGCTTTTATTGATGGAGGTAACAAAATTCAGTATCTGCTTGTTATTAATTGAGGAGATAAGAATCAAATTCTGCTTTTTGATGGAGGAAGTGTTCAATGTTCTGCTTATTGATGGAGGTAATAACATTCAATCTCTGCTTATCATTAATTGAGGAGATAAGAATCAAATTCTGCTTTTTGATGGAGGAAGTGTTCAATGTTCTGCTTATTGATGGAGGTAATAACATTCAATCTCTGCTTATTAATTGGAGAAACAAGAATCATATTCTGCCAAGTGTTCAATGTTCTGCTTAGGCAACAATATTCAATAGCTGCTTATTAATTGAGGAAAAAATAATCAAATTCTGCTTGTTAATGGAGGTAACAACATTCAATATTCTGCTTTTTGATGGAGGTAACAATGTTCAGTGTTCTGCTATTGATGGAGGTAATAATATTCATTATCTGCTCATTATGAGGAAACAGTAATCAAATTCTGCTTTGTAATGGTGGTAAAAATATTCAACATTCTGCATATCGATGGAGAAAATTCTCTGCATCTGCCTATAATAAGGCTTGTCAATTGATGTTGGAATTCAATATCACGCGTTAGATGCTCTATATCTTACCTAGCTGGAGTCTCATTTTCTTGAAAAGTAGGTATGTATTTCATCTCCAACTATATTATTATCTTAAAAGTTATATTAAACTAGCTCAGAGTTGTAAGTTTGCATCGGTGAAGCAGCAATGGTAAGTTCATTTTTCTTTCTTGTGTACCTTATTGTGTTAACCTCATTTTTGGTGACTCATTCTTAACAGGGAAATTGATGTATTGGAGACAACTCAATTTGCGGATTATATCGTTCCCGCTTTTGATCAGGTAAGTTGTGATCTTCAGAAGCGTTTCCTTTAAGTGGAGTATTGATTCCTATATTGTCTCCCATCTTTTGTTCATGTAAGAGTTTATAACGATGAGTTATCATTAGCCTAGTTTTTTTCAGGTTCAAAAGACTAAGAGCTGAAGTATGTACAGTGATCTGCTGCAGGTTTGATTTTTCTCTCACTGACTCTTTCTCCCTTGGTTACCAATACTATAGTGTTATTGGCTTAACTTTTGTATAACTTTTCTACGTCCCCTGTAGCTTTCTTCACCTATGCATTTACAAAATCTAAATTTGAAATTTTGTTTGCTTCTTGTGGTATTTGACTTTGTTTGTAGCAAACATGGAGAAGATGCTGGACTTTGGTGGATATATATGGAAATCCGACTTCTTTGCAAGCATGTATGTATTTGAATCATGAATCATATTTCTTCTTGCAAGTTTTACTCATGCTTAAGACTCTTGATTATAGATCTGATTTGTCTTTCAAGCACTGGTGTTTTCTATCTTAGGTACATGTTCTTTTTCAATACGACAGTGTTTTAATTGTCTTTTTGAAATCTAAGGTATTTCTGTTAAAATTTGGAGCTTTTGATCTTTTCAAGTAAATCATTAATAATGATTCTCTTCTTTTACCAGACACAAGACTGGAACTTTTGCGGTGCACGTCGTCTTCTACAGTCCTCTGTGTAAGTAAGTAATCACGCTTTTGAATCTTAAGTTTGCTTGATACATGAAGGCATGCATTTTTTTCCGGAAATTTTCATCTTCTCAAAGGCAAAGCTTTGGTTTCCTTCACAAGCAAAGCTTTGGTTTCCTTCTCGACTTTCGATTTTTAGTATTTGTTGATTGAACTTGTAGCTTGAGTTCGTCTTAGACGTGTTTTTTATAGGTAGATTGCTTGCTTTAGGATTAAATAACAACCTCAAACATTAAGGCATGCATTTTTTCCAGAACTTTTCATCTTCTCACAGGCAAAGCTTTGGTTTCCTTCTCGACTTTCGATTTTTAGTATTTGTTGATTGAACTTGTAGCTTGAGTTCGTCTAAGGTTCGTCCTAGACGTGTTTTTATAGGTAGAGTGCTTGCTTTAGGATTAAATAACAACCTCAAACATTAAGGCATGCATTTTTTTCCAGAAATTTTCATCTTCTCAAAGGCAAAGCTTTGGTTTCCTTCACAGGCAAAGCTTTGGTTTCCTTCTCGACTTTCGATTTTTAGTATTTGTTGATTGAACTTGTAGCTTGAGTTCGTCTAAGGTTCGTCTTAGACGTATTTTTATAGGTAGATTGCTTGCTTTAGGATTAAATAACAACCTCAAACATTAAGGCATGCATTTTTTCTTGAAATTTTCATCTTCTCAAAGGCAAAGCTTTGGTTTCCTTCACAGGCAAAGTTTTGGTTTTCTTCTCGTTCGACTTTCAATTTTTTGTATTTGTTGGTTGAACTTGTTGCTTGAGTTCGTCACGTGTCTTTTAATAGGTAGTTTGCTTGCTTTAGGATTAAGTAATCATGCATTTTTATCTTAAGTTTGCTTGGTACATTAAGGCATGCATTTTTTTCCAGAATTTTTCATCTTCTCAAAGGCAAAGCTTTGGTTTCCTTCACAGGCAAATCTTTGGTTCCTTCTCGTTCGACTTTCGATTTTTAGTATTTGTTGGTTGAACTTGTTGCTTGAGTTCGTCTAAGGTTCGTCTTAGACGTGTCTTTTTATAGGTAGATTGCTTGCTTTAGGATTAAATAACAACCTCAAACACTAATACATACGCAATTCTAGCAAATGTAAATGCAATATTAACACAAATACACTTGTCTAAAATACAGTATTAACCACAAGTACTAATGCGCAATTGTTAATTAAACGTAAATGCTAATATTTGTGTGTAAACACAAAGTTAAAGAGTAATATTTGTATGTTTTGCACAGAAGAAAATGATGTACACAAAAATTTGAGTGCAAATGCGTGACATCTAAAGCAAATTGTAACATTTTCTTAGGTGTATTTTCTGAATTTACTCGGTCATAAAGTGTTCTGAGTAAGGTCGAGCTAATGTCATGCTTAGAGTGTTTGATTTCTCCTTGATTCTTTGTTGAAAGCATGAGTGTTGATTTTCTTTCTCTCAATCATATTAGTTTAGTAATCATTTGTAACTAAAGTTTTAGAATTTAATCGTTGCTTATGATATTTTATAAATTCAACCATTTTGACTATTCTTGTACTGTTTATCATACCAATTGTAAGCATACGATTCGACTCCTCGTTTTAACCATGCATTTTTCATTACCTCGTTCTCTTATGTTTTTGGTAGATTATGTGAATATTTAGCACTTTACAGAAGTCTTTAATTTACTAGCACGCATGAATTAAGTCGTGACAATTATTGCGATTGTATTGTTAAGACTCTTGCGCGTATTCGGCAGATTTTACGAAAATCTGTCGAACTTACAAAGACTAAGATTCCAGTATGCTACTTTACCATTTAAAAAAAAAGACTGCAAATTAATTACATGCTTTATGAAACTCTTCCAAACTTTATAGAGGCACATATTAAGTTTGCTATTCTGTAATTTTGCACCGATTTTATTGGCAAACTCTGCTAATGTTTGGTAGACCCAAGAGAAATTTGGAAAAATCTATCAAGTTTATCATCATATTTATATTTATCTGTTGCTATACGCCGGTTCTTTTGTTATCAAAAATTTATCTTTAAATTTATTGTTTAAATGTCTTATATATGCTAATATTGTGATAATACTACTTACTATTCCCATCGTCCATAATTTAAGAACTTACAATAAGTGTTTTGTTTCAAGTTGATTGGTTGAGAGAAATGAAACTATTAAAATGTTAATTAGAAATTTAGAATAGTTTCTTACAAGCATCAACCACATGATTTCTTTTGTATACCTTTTTTTTTTGGGTTGAATCTTATGTATACCTTCAATCTTTTGTATCTGGCCCAAAACTTATACCAATACACATAATTTCTTGTATATGCCTACATGTATATAATAGTTAGTTCACACGAAAAGTAGAATTAAAAGAAGTAGCATAGTTAAAGGAGTATGCGTTTATTTGAGGTTTTTTTGTAATAATTTTTGTTTAATCTCACAAATTAACCTCGTTAACACCTTCCAAAATCTATTGACCATCTCATGTTATCAAGAATTTGAGTTCTTACTTTTAGGTAAGAAATTTTGGTGTTAGACTGTTTTCTGTGAATATTAAATTGATTTTAAATCAGTACCATTATCGTTTGAAAGCTTTATGACTCGGGCTATATTCTCTTGTTTAGCCATCTTTGAATCAACATCACCTATCGAATAAAATGATTGGAAAGAAAAATGTAAACATAGGTGGGAATCTTATATAATATTTTAAGGTTCTATTAAGTTAAACTTTTGACAAGTTACCATGTGTCACTTTTGGTGTTGGAAATTAAAGTTCATTTTCATATTTAGAACTTAACTTTAACTTAATTGTGATATTTGCTTTTCTAGAATTTAGATTGTTTGTATTGATTTTTAAAAAAATAATATGATATCAATTTTAATTTAAAGTAAACATTTAATATCAAATTAACTTTATGAATTTATTGAAAATATGTAAAACCATATTCTAATATATATCTTATATAATCTTATATAGGATTTTCTGCAAATAAATCTTCGAAGTGGCTAAGTTTTGCGATTTTACCCGCCAAGTAAAAAAGCCACAAATCAACCCTTAAAGTATGAGTTAACCCGCAATATAATCTTCGACCGTATACAGATTTTTCAGTCCGTATATTACAAACATGTTTGTTTATAAAGCTATTATAAAGAATAGCTTTCTCTTAGAAAAAAATACAATTGCTTATATACGGATTGAAAAAATTTATTTACGATCGAAGGTTATATTGCGGGTTAACTCATACTTTAAGGGTTGACATGTGGGTTTTTGACATGAAGGATAAAGTCGCAAATCCTAACCAATTCGAGGGTTTATTTGCAGAAAACCCTCTTATATAATATTTTAAGGTTCCAAAACATTTGACAAGTTGCCATGTGTCACTTTTGGGGTCGGCAATTAAGGTTCATTTTCATATTTAGAACCTAACTTTAACTTAATTGTAATATTTGCCCTTCTAGAATTTAGATTGATTGTATTGATTTTAAAAAAAAAAATATGATATCAATTTTAATTTAAAGTAAACATTTAATATCAAATTAACTTCATCAATTTATTGAAAATATGTAAAACCATATTCTAATATATATCTTATATAATCTTATATAATATTTTAAGGTTTCACTAAGTTAAACATTTGACAAGTTGTCATGTGTCACTTTTGGTGTTGGCAATTAAGGTTCATTTTCATATTTAGAACCTAACTTTAACTTAATTGTGATATTTGACTTTCTAGAATTTAGATTGTTTGTATTGATTTTTTTTTTTAAAATATGATATCAATTTTAATTTAAAGTAAACATTTAATATCAACTTAACTTCATCAATTTATTGAAAATATGTATATTTTATTTTACAATAATATGATACTCCCTCTGTTCCTAAAAGATGAATTTTTTACAAAAAAATTTTGTTCCAAAAAGATAGAGTTTTTACAGTTTTCTATGCACTTTTACAAATTCCAAAACAAATACTGAAATACTATTGATTAAACTTTATTGAAAACTGTAAATCGTAGAAATCAATGCGTTTTCTTAATAACTGTGCATTACCTTAAACATCTATTAATTAGGAACGGAGGGAGTAGATTTTTATAGATTTTAAAATAATTCACATAAAATAGTTTAAAATTATTGTTTAATTTTTAACCTTAACATCACTAAAATTATAAATTGCGAGCATAAGTCTTAAACATCACTTAATTAGTTATATATATATATATAACAATGTTTTATACTTTTTAATATATATACTTTATCATAATATATTTCCACAATGTTCCATCTTAATTTGTCTTCTACAAATAACATTGTATATATCTAATAATTTGCTGTAAATATTTTGTCTCTGAAGCTAAATAATTATTTACTATAAACACCAAATTTCTGTAATATTACATATATAAATAGTCAATAATTTAACAATTATTATTTATTATACCATGTTAAATTTTAAATCAACACAACGTGTGACATACCGTATGACATACCGTAGTTATTAATATGTCAATCTGATTTCCGTTAATTTTTCTCGCGATGCTTTTTGTATGGTTAGAGAATTTTCTATTCAAGAGAGAGGGTTATAAAAAAATACATATATGTATACCACTCATTTTTGTAAGTACGGTATTGGAGCAGGAG